>JAHLJT010004567.1:110549445-110569522 GCA_031308135.1 Acheta domesticus | reverse complement strand
GTTATTATGATCAATAGTCACAAAAGAAGTATAAAGATTTCTTAGGACTGTTGTTCGTACGGCTGTCTGCTATTGCCTAACGGCTGTATGGTGAGACAAATAATAAGATGATTAAATTAATTTAGAAACTACTGCAGTATAATTTTTTAAAAATTGAATTCAAACGAGAAAGCGGAGATGCAAGTGCATTGTTTGTATTCCTTTGCATTCGTAAAGTATCACTGCCTCCTCTGAAATAGTTATCAAGGCCGCCATGGACAACTTTGTTTTAAAAGTCGCGTCCACCTGACATAAAACTTCACTGTACCCTTTCACGTGTATTCAGTTAGAGGAATTGGGAAGTGAAACGTGTCTGTCACAGGCTGAGTTGCAAGACGTGAATATATCACTGTAGACAATTGAGTGAAAACTAAACACTTATCGGAAGAAATTATCATTCAGCGATGGATGAAGAGAACGACCGCAGCGAATGGTCCGCAGAGAGAAGAAGATCACGATGCGGCGAATCTTTTGTGGGAGGGCGCCATCCAAGGATTGCTGCTGTTGGCGGCTATTCTACTGGGCGTTGCAATATTCGTTGTCTTCAGCGCCTTCCATTCGTTCATCGATAAGCTGCAGGTACGTTGGCGGCGCCTCTGCTTATAAGATTCTCTACACTCGCGCTCGAAATAACCTTCAAAAAAGATGCACGGAGCTTATGCGAATCTACAACAGCTGCATTACACAGCGGTATTTCCGAAAAATTGGAAACACGCAAGTATTTCCATGCTTCCGAAAGAGTGAGTGAATATAGATTTTGTAGACTATTAACAGTCTCACCCCAATTGCATTCTAGTTATAACCGCGCAACATTCCTTGACCGATGGCCTACCTTTCTCCTCGGAATCAATAAACAATTGAAGGCAAAAGCTCGCGGTGACCACTGATGACAACATTCCATACATAGAAACTTCGTTGGCGCGAAACAGAAGCTAGTTACTTTGAAAGAGAAATTTTCTTCGTATTTGTTCCTCGATAATACCTAATAAATGGCTGAGGCAGTTGCAGGACTTGCACAGGGGGCACCTCAAACTCTTAAGAAAGTTAAGAGAATGTACAGTAGCGCCGAACCCAAATTTATCGAGAAAGTTGCAATGCATGTGAATTGAAAAAAAAAGAAAAAAGGTTTTGATGTGAGCTTTGATTGTAACGCTTTATATAGACATTCTGCATAGCTTGAAGCAAGTATTTCCACGATAGGTAGAATAAAGACAAAAAAGATCTATTGCCCCTTTGCAATTCCTAGAGACGCCCGATAAAGAAAGGTAACATTTAAGAAACCAATTTATCATACTCTATGTAACTATTTTTTTCTTAGATAATATTTCCAACAACTTTCCACAGATCTTCGAATGAAAGGTTATTTACAGTATTTTAAGACATTAAAATTTTGTCTTGTTAGTTACTATTTATACTGACATAGTTGATAAGAAGAAATTCATTACAATAAAATACAATTTACGACAGGCAAACAAGTCAGTGAGCTTCCCAAGTCAAGAAATTAGCCAGTCATGCATTACAAAATAAGAGGGGCAATTTTATATAAAATTCTGAAATAAAAATGACAATGAAATATATACGAGGTCAAAGATTAATTAAGCTAAATTTCTGAATATGTAGAGCACAATTTTTATTATTGAATTATTTTCAGACCTGGCCGCACCAGTAGCAGGTTTGACTTCAATTTTCCAGAGGTTGCCATTACTTCAAGTACTACAGTGGCCGACTTTGTAACTAATACTTTCCATTCTACCCGCATTCCTTCAATCCATCGGTCAAAAAAAGTTGCGCGGATATTACCCAGAGACCACCAAAGGAGGCGGGGGAATTAACGTCGTATTCTAGAATAAATTGCAGTTTAATACAGAAGGAAAATCTGTACATTTAAGAACAAAAATGATAATAGAAATATTAGAAACTAGCGTACCCGTGCGAGAACTCTCGCATAGTAAACCCCATTCTTTCCCTATCCATTTGTCTATCCTTTTCATTAAGAAAGAAAGTTGTTAATGAAACGTGTTTGTTTAAAAATGTATAAATGTAACTTCGAATGTACTTTTTTACTTAATTCTAATGTACTTACAGAATATCAAACAAAAATAACAATGCAATTGATGTTAGAAACAAATTTTCAATAAAGTTTATTCAGCATTATAGAGAGATGTTCTTGGAACAATTCATACTTCTTTAAAAAAAACATTTGAAGAAATTATTCAATCTTCCTTGAGAGTTAGCTTTTCGCTTTCCTTGATAGTCACAAAAAATAGAAAAGGTTTTTACTCTTGAGAAAGCCAAGTAAAGTAGTGCGAAATACCGGATCGGGCAAGTACAACCCTACTCTTTGCAATATTATTTAACTTTCCTTGATTTGTTATGAAGAACAGAGGGGGTTTTGGAGAGTCAGGGTGCCAGCTTGCTGGGGTGAGAAAATTGAAAAATTATTTGTATACTAAAAAGTATTGGATTATTTTCTGCGTCCTTACGTACCTCAAGAAAAGCAATTCCGAGCCAAAAAATAATCAAACTAATATTTTCACCTTTGAGTACTAAATACCATTTGTTACCATTAGAAACAATTTAGTAGGCTTAGACTTCACTTCGGTACATGGGAATGTTGCTCAAACGATGTTTCCATTATCTTAACGAACCGACACCTTGAGTTTAATATCAAACGGTGTATTATTTACAATATGAGTTTGCAGCTGGGCGTTGATGTACATACTTCCAGATACCGCCAACATTTAAATCGTGCGTTTGGACTGCGATCGTTGGCAGTTGTCGAGTGACTTGCACTATTCTTTCTATAATTTTAAAATTTATTCACGTAGTATTGTAGGCTAGCGCGTTTTGATTTTTGTTTTTCATTTATTTCAAGCTATTTTACTTTAGCTAATTTAAAAAGTTTGTTCTTTGTGTTGTGCCATAGCACAAGTTTTCCCCTACTACCTCCGCGTACCCGTGCGAGAACTCTCGCATGTTAGACCCCACACTCATCCCTATCCTTCTATTTCCATTCTAAGAGGGAAAGTAGTTAACGAAACGTGTTTATTTGTTTAAACATCTATAAAGGTAACTTGCAATGTACTAACACAATTACAAATAAAAAAAGCAATGCAATTGATGTTAAAAGAAATTTTCAATAAATATTTATTCAAATCATGGAGAATTTCTTGGAACAATTCACAACACTTCCTTAAAGACATTTGAAGTAATTATTCAATATTCTTTGACAGGTTTTAGCTTTTCGTGATAGTCACAAAAATATTAGCTTTTTACTTTTGAGAAAGCTACGTGTCTGAACCCGCTGACTTGAAAATTTCATCGAATGATAACGAAAATATTGGTACAGGTAAAACACAAACACAGTCTTCACTCTTCACTGAACACCCACATCCTTCAATTAAGTACACAGCACTTACAGACCATGAAAAAACGTTAATTGAATAGTTTCACTACACGCATAAGAAACAATCTTCATAGGTATCAAGCAACTATAATAGTACTTCTAGTTGTTGCTGGAGAGCAAATCTTGAATTAATGATTATGCAAATAAACCTCGTCAGACTGCACAAACTACGGTGTTAACAGAAAGCGTAAATAAAGATTGTCGAATCTAAGCCTTCTAAGCGTGTCGCCACAAAAATTGCTACCAGCAGGAAGGGCTGAAATATTGAGGTGGCCTTGATAGTATTGAAGCGTGGAACCGAAAATTTAATTGAATTTGAAAAATGTCTCATCTTGTAGATTATGGTGTGAAAAACGTTTCTTTGAGGCCTTTGGCCTCAAAATTTTAGTTTTTAAGGCCCTAAAACGCTTTGTTTATGAGTTATTTGCCGATTTAGATTGACATGTGATGCGGGTTGCATTTTACATGAATATTTCGATGCTTTTTTTAAAGAAATAATCCATATTTTTAAAGGCAAAGTGGAATTCTTCAAGTCTCCGTGAAATTCTCTTTCTTTAGAGCCCTCATTTATAAAGATTGGTTGCGTTGTGAAGAGCCTGAACCCAAAGGTATACTACTGAAATAATACAGGAGACGATATATTAGAATAATTTTCATTATGTTGTGTTAAATTTTTTTCAGTTTTTTGGGGATGGGGGGTTTCTGTGACCTCTCTCAAAAGGTGCTTCTGATGGTCTCGACCTCCTTTTTGAAGAAACTAATTCAACATTCACTATGTTGCTTCGATTTCACAAGTTATCTATATTGACATATGGTAAAATGTCTGATTTCAACGTCGTTATGAGATGACCTAGCTGTAAGAAAATGCTGAGTTTCACAATGGGATTACGCACAAATAGAGGAAAAAAAACGACATCTGGGTCTTGTAACGCTGCGGAAATCAATTTCTATATTTCAACGGAAATACTGTTTTGTGGTTCCTTGATACCCAAGAAGTGTGTTTGTTTTCTCGCTACCGCTTAGGTAGTAGAGAGAGTTATATAATGCTGCGCGAAAAAAAACGATGATTTTTTCGGGCAGAAAAAAAACTCTTGTACCCGGGCCTGGTACAAAGAAGTGGATAACCAGTAAGCTAAATCGAAAAATCGATTTAACGGGAAAATGTCTGTCTGTCTGTCTGTCCGTCCGTCCGCCCGGGTGTGCTGTGAAACAACACTAGCGGCTAAACCGTTCAGCCGATTCTCTCTACTTTAATTTTGGGGGGTGCTTTTCGTGAAGCCCCTGAGAAATTTTCAAAACTTTCAAACACATGGCTCCATCGTTTTTGTTGAAATTTTGTTGCAGGATAGTGTGAAGAACGTTTAAGAGAATGGTGTACGTATAATTTTCGTTGAAAACTCCTGATTTTTCGACTATTGCAAAATTTCAAATTTTTAGGGCGCTTTAAACTTTTGACATTTGGAAATTTCGTAATTTTCAAAAATCTACAAAGTTGCATTTTTCGGGGTCTTCCTATAACTACAATTATGAAGAGAAGCATTTGTATTTTAATGAAATGAGTTCATGAAAACAGATAGAATTTTTGTATGTACATATGTATTTTTTTATTTTCTTTAAAACCGTTTTTCTTAAAAACGGTCTTAACATTTTTTATTAAATTGCATATTAGCATGAAGGACTGTTAAGAGAAACCGAAAAATGGAGAATTTTTTTTAACAAATATATACTTTTGGCGGTGATTGATGACAGCTGGGAGAGGATGAGACAAGACCGCAAACTAGCCCAGATCAAAGAATGTAGAAAACTAATATGAGAAAGTTTGTGTCATTATGTAGCACCACTAGTTAAATATTAAACAATTATTTTCTCAGAAAACGGCTCCACATTTTGTCTTTAAATTTCAATTTTCTGTATACGCACGTATAAACGGAGTAATATACGTAGTATAGGAAAAGTTAAGTAATGCTGTCCGAAGAAATGGCGAATTTTTGACAGTAAATAATTCGTTGCCAAGACCGTGATAACGGAAAAGTGGATAAATTTCAGTTGCTAAATTAAGAAAAAAATCCCCTAACACGTGGTGTAGCCAGACTCCCTGTAGTGTAACTTCTTGATACCGAAAACCATTTAAAGCAAAATGTCCGTCCGTTTGTCTGTCTGTCCATCCGTCCGTCGGTCCATCCGGTGCTTGTGAACAACACTAGCGCCTAAACTATGCATAATATTTTCCCAATTGAAGAAACCCCTGTCATCTGTCCTGAGTCAAAGCTCTGAGATTTTGAGAAAACATTCATTAAATTTTGGGGGTACTTTACATGAAGCCCCCCAGACATTTTCGAAATTTTCTCAAAAACGGCTCCAACTTTTTGTCTTAAATTTTTTTTAAGAACAGAGTAAAATACACTTACTTACTTACCTGTATTAAGGTGCAGAGGTCCGATTTTTAAGGATAACTTTGAATTATCCAAATTTTCCTGCGGACCTCTATTATCGAGGGTTCTTGACACCTCGCGTCAAGCAAAGCCTGCGGACCAATCGTTGCTTAGTGACATCATTGCGGGTGGAAATCAAATCTCATTCAGGTGGCCCACTGGGTTTAGCTGCAATGGTAAGCAATACCGTGCGTCTCTGATACCAATCTCGACCACCAGCAGGACGGATTGCCCTCGTTTTGGAGGGTGCCATAATATATATTTTGTTGAATAATAATCAATAATTTGCTATTATTGGAGACAGGATTTCCATGCACTATCAAATGCTAAAATATGCATGCAATGAAAGGTCAAATTTTGCATTTTCTGAATTTTTCACCACAATGTTCTTTACCATTTTGAGAAATTTCAAGTCACGATTTGAATTTAACACTTTATGTTATTTCTTCGTAGCAGTCTCACATCTCCGAATCATAATTCCAAACACTTTAATGTCCAACAATTTTTAATGACTCCAGGAAGACCTACAGTTCTAATTTCTGAACATCAGGAAGATAATTGTTTTCATGTGTATAGATCCGGAGATGCCCTATCTTGTATATTTCTATAGAAATCGTCAAAACCTTCGATTTCTCCGATTTTTTCGAAATGATATATTTGCCCCTACTGAAACATCACACATTTCCATTTAAAATTAATTTATTACAGGCTTTAGTGTTGCCTCAGTACTCATGTTTGCACTAAGTGTGACATTATTTTCTTTCTATAGCTCTGTCACTATGAGAAATAGATTCAAGATAGTGAACTCTTCAAATTGTTAGAACATTTAATCTGCAAATATAAATTCAAATTATATAGACCCTACATATTTCTTAAGAAGAGCATTAGACTTTTGCTACAAATTAACGTGTTTTGAAACAAATTTTACTCACATTTTGATGCAAATTAGTGCCAGATTTTTAATTAAGACAAGCGTACTGTACTAAAACGTATTTATCTAAACGTTCAGGTTCAAACTATCTGAGCAGAAATTATATAGACTCGAATTGCAGATATGGTCGTAGAAATCAGGTTTAGTACATACTTGTTTTGTCGTACTACTTTCTCTTGTTGATAAAAATATTATTTTTACAGTCACAGCGAAGCAAAGACAAAATATGAAATACTCCACGATTTACATTTTTTCAATAACATTACAAGTAAAAGAAGTAAACTTTTGAAACTCGAGAAAAATGTTCGGAAAGAATATTCATACTATCAGATATAATAAATTTTTAAAAAAATATGTCAAAAAATTTCTGCACAACAATGTTTTGAACCTCAGAAAAATCTCCAAACTGCTTAAAAATTATATGTAGTAGCCCGAAAAAAATTGTTTGCACTTTAATAAATTAAAGTTGAGTTTTTCATTTCATATCTATGTCATTCACATTGTTTTATCATTTGCTGAGTTTTAGTATTTCAAATTATATAATTTCTGCAGCAACATTACACCTGAGCACTAGACATTTCGACTAGGAAAACATCAGTAGATATATTTTTTAATTAATCAATTTTTACAAAATAGCCTACTTACTTCTTTATTGCAGCAATTGCAATAAATTATAATTTCATTCGTGCTCCAGACCATCGTTGTTTCTAATCCTTCCTTTGAGAAATGTTGCACACGAAGCCTTAGAATAAGTCATTTTATACCTAACTTCACAATTAAGAAATTTGTGTTAATCCTCTGTTGCACGCAAGCATATTGAGAACCTGCTGTTGATTATTTTCCTCTGCCATTGTCAGTTATCAAAGAATATTGAGTTTTGGCGTCTTGTGTCTTCAGTGTCCTTCGCGACTTATAATATGGCGTTGATAATTCATTTCGTGATTGTTGCTCACTGTACGTGTACTCGCGTCGTAAATCCAAGTAGTGTACCGGCAGCTTAAAATGTATAGTATAACAATAAGCACCGAGGAAAACTGCCTGCTATCAGAATATAAGATCAACATACTATTTATAAAAAAATATGCATTAGTTTTAATATTCGCAAATTATGCAGAGAAATAATAAGATAGTACTTTATATGCTACATAGAAGTCTAAATATGCAGTATTAATTTAAAAAACGTCCAAACATACATTATGCATGAGTTTCTACAAAAAACTTCCAAAACATGCAAGTACGCACGGAAAAAGTATGCATTTTTTAAACGAGTTTTTCATGAAAAATGTATTTACAAAGTTTGAAATCTCTACGAAGCTTACTTAACCTTCCGGCGGGCGCATCCCTTAATTTCCCACCAGCAGGTGCGTGCGGGACTCCGCACTGCATTTATCAACTTCAGTCGCGGCTCGTGGTTTTCTAAATGGGGAAGGCTGCAAATGTTTAATTGCTTGGGGGGGGGGTCCTTCAATTCGGAGGGCTGTACTAGGTTTTCATTTATAGGGACAGCAGGGGGACCTGCTCTTTGACACAGTTTTATCTGGATATTTCATTAGGACTTAGCTTTTAAATATTATTGTATTTCTAAGCACTATTTCTTCCGATACATACATAAGGGAGAAGCGCTCCTACCGCGATTTTGAACAATTTGTTGAAACTCGGTGCTACTCACTGAGCGGCATAGTAATGCAATGTAATTTCGTATCTGGAAAGCACTCCCTTCAGACGCCAGGCCCCACACTCTGCCCACGCTTGAAGGCTGCCAGGCGGCAGCCTTCGTTCGCCCATAAGCCCGTGAAGCGAATGCATGACGTCACGCCTCGTCGTTTTACACAGGCCTTATGACGGAAGGAAGTGGGAGCCTAAAGCTTTTCTCTTCCCTCTCAACAGCTTCAAATGCGTTACGGACGGCCGTTAACGAACCGACAAAGAAATTTTTTTATATGATTGTTATATAATACTACTCAGAAAACGATTATTAATAAATAAATTCATTAACAAATATATTTGTAAATTTGTTTTGGGCGGCGATTTTTATAAGGTAGGCTCCGTCTTACAGCCTTTAATGACGAGCCGCGCCTGATCAACTTCGATTTTCGCGTCAATAATTATTACTTTTGTTATTGAATATAAAAAAAAATATTCTTTATGTTTTTATATATTTTATTTCATAATAACTAACGAAATAACAATATTAATAAGAATTGGATCCATCACTCACTCTCTCCGTGTCTTGGTGTCCGTGTTAAATGTCGGGGAATGAATACGATGCAAACGTGCCCTCTACGTTTCGTCGGAAACAACGCATTTAAATTTGAATTAGTAGTTAGTACTCCAAAATCTGTGTCATAAAGCTTAATAACAAAACAGCAGTAAGAATTCTAATGGATAAAATACGCAAATATTATAATTTCATTGACCAAGCGCCTGCGGTACGGACTGCCACAACCGTTGCAGAGTTCAAATTACTATTGAATGACAGTCGATTGGCAGTGTCTAAATCGTGATTTGAGTGTCATCCGATTGAAAATATAATGAATGAAGAATAATTATGAGTTTAATAGTGCGACACCAATTATTTACACGGAATCAACAAAAATGTAAGAATGCGGCACTGAGTGCTGCTACGCGCCCACCGGAGGGATAAATAAAAACATGCATTTGCATGGAAATCCTGTCTCTAGTTATTATATTCCATATTATTTTTGTAGAGCATATGAATTATGCAATATTATTTTTTAAATAATTACATAATTCTGACATAAATTTTGCCAAATAAAAGGAGGCAACAAACGAAAACTGGCGGATTCAGGGGGGAATGGCTCCCATGCCCCCCTGGACCCGCCACCGACCACTAGTGCCGGAGGACACAGAAGGTGTGGGGAGCGAGTCCCATAGCCTCGATCCATGTGCACAGCGCGCGCGCCTGCAGCGCTGCCTGGGCGGCGAGGCCCCGCGCGAGCTCCCCAGCGACGCAGCCGTGCACTGGCCTGCCACTCCCACGCCCCTCCAGCCCCCACAGAGCCCCCACGCTGCCCCAGGGAGGTGCCACGGACGACGCGCAAGTACGCTCTTCTACTATCTTGAAACGACCCGCTTTTTAATCCACTGAAATTACGTCTGTTAACACTCATTTTAACCCACAATACACATATTGGCTCAAACACTTCATAACATACGTACTTATCCCTTCACCCGGCACGTGAAAACACATTACACTGCACGGTAGAGATTTTCCACCAAGCCATATGTTACATATTATGAGATGAATAATACTAATAAATACGATATTGTAAATGAAAAAATGTTTGAAACACTTTTAGTCTCGTCTTAATATCAATTTCCTTTTTTTTTTTTACTTTCTCGTACACATAGCATACATATAATTTAGTTAGTATATGTATACAAATAGGAAGTTATGCAAAAATCGATGTCGAGTTTTTGAGGGGTTTACTACTAATAAATGCGAGATTGTAAATAAAAATATTCGTATCCTTTAGATTCCCTTTAGTGAAAGATAATTTTTTAGACAGTCACTAGCAGAAGTGAGTCTTCCAGGAAATACTTAACGAGCTAAAGGTGAATTTGTATCCTTAGTGTTAAAACAGACATGCACAAGTGTGCACAAGAATGCACAAGTATTTCAACAAGTAGCAAATTATTTCTTTAAATTGCCTGTAAGAATACAGTAAAATACACTTATTAAGATTGTATATGTTCGATTTTCACTGTTAACTCTGGATTTTCGAAAAGGTTTTTAAATTTTTTTCAGCCTCTTCCAAGAACTACAAAATTAAAGATAAAGATTTTTTTCTTCAAATAAAATTTGTTCTCCATAGTGAGTGCTTTCATTAAAGTCATGCATATTGTTTTGTAAATTTTAGTAGTTTTCACGCAACATTGCGTGCAATATGTGCAATTTAAAAAATTACAAAAACAAGATTTTTTCAAAACGGCTCCAAATTTTTTTCTTTCCCAACTTTTGGTAAGGGTAGTGCCTAATGTACTCTATTAGATGACATAAACTCCATACTACTCTATTCTTTTGTTTTTTTCAAAAATGTATTTTTTGATATTCTCTCACGTCGTTAATATTTACAGTAGGGGCGATTTGTTCACATTATTATATTTATGAGTACATGTGCTTTAATTAATGTCAAGTTAAGTTTCTCGAAAACACAACCGTTTTGTTCTGTGAAAAGTAGCTCAAAATTCAGCGTTTTCAAAAACGCTCAAACGCCATTTTCTTAAAAATTACTCCAAATTTTTTCTCCAAACATTTCGAATTGATTGCACTCTTTAATACGACGTAAAGTTCAATTCGGGGTATTTGTTTCCCAATAATTATACAAATGTAACATTTTTGAAAGATCTCTAATACCGTTAATATTCTCATTTCCATAAATTTGTAAACACTTTTGTATTTGTGAGTTTATGTGCTTCAAAAGCTTTCTAATGATGGTTTTTCTAAAACTGAAAAATTGTCTGTGAAAAACAGCTTCAAATTTAGCATTTACAATAGCGCTTAAACTTCATTTTTTTAAATACGGCTCCAAATTTTTCAAAGAAAATTGCCATTTAGGACGAGATTTTACTGTTCTTTAATATTCTTAAAAATATTAGGAACCGAAAAATTAATAAAATGTCAACTTGCAAGAGAATGTGGCAAGTCCGAATAGCTAGCCGAGACCAAAGGAAACAGAAAACTAATACGGGAAAGTCTGAACCATTCTATAGCACGGCCCGGAAACTAATTTTTTTCTGCGGAAAATTTGCCATTTTTTCGCACAGTATTACATGACTTTCACTACATTACGTACATACGTACGTATACGGAAAGCAACAATTACAAAAACAAGTTTATTTCAAAAAAGGCTTCAATGTTTTTTCTATAAACGTTTGATAGGAATTGTGCTAAATATACTCTACGCGATGACATAAACATCAGTATGATCTATTCTTTTGTGTCCTGAAAAATTGTAAAAATGTAATTTTTGGACTTTTCTCTCACGTCGGTAATATTTACATTAGCGGCGATTTGTTTACATTATTATATTTACGAGTACATGTGCTTTAAAAATGTCAAGTAAAGTTTCTCGAGAACTCAACAGCTTTCTGTGAAAACTAACTCAAAATACGGCATTTTCAGAAACGCACAAACCCCATTTTCTCATAAATGGCATAAATTCTTTCTTCAAACTTTTGGAACGGATAGTAATTGCATTCTTTAAAATGACGTAAAGTTATTTTTGAGTTTTTTGTTTTGTTTTTTTTTAAATTACACAAATCTGATTTTTTGAAAGATTTTTCACATTTTTAATATCCACAGTACCAGCAATTTTTAAACATTATTATATTTGTGAGTGTAAGTGCTTCAAATGACTTCAAATGAAGTCTTTTGAAAATTCAAAAAGTTTCTGTGAAAAAGAGCTTCAAATTTCGCATTTTTAGGAACACTTAAACGCCATTTTCTTAAAAACGGCACATTTTTCAGAGAAAATAGGACGAGGACGAGGTTTTTGCGTTATTTAATATTCTAAAATTAATATTTCCGTTCTACTATTAGGAAACCGAAAAATTAAAAAAATGTCAAGAAAATGTACTTTTGGCGGCGATAGATGGCAACTGGCACGAGTATGTGACAAATCTGAATAGCTAGCCCAAATCCAAGGAAATAGAAATTTAACACAAGAAAGTCTGTTCCGTTCTTTAGCACCTCTAATTTTCTTTAATCTTTTTGTGCAAACAAAATGTACAGTTTATATAGCACAAAAGACATTTTTCCTTTGGGGCATTCTTTGTCATAATATTCAACAAAAATCGAACGTTAGGAAATCATGCAAATAATTTTCGAATTTAGCATGATATAAAGACGAGAAAAAATTGTATTTTTTTGGAATATTATCTACAAATTAATCAATTTTTTAACAATTTTATTAAAGTTTCATTTATTATTGCATTAAAAAATTCCAAGCTAAGACTGTATTCATACATTTTCGTCTAATATTTTGTTAACACTATTTAGTGATGTCAAGCAACGGAAAAATTGCACAATAAAAATGTGCAAGATGTGTGAAAGATCATAGGAGAAAAAAATGTTAAAATAATCTTTAAAAATCGATTGTGAAAAAACGTCATGCATGTTCATCCGTGGTTATTACAAGGATTCAAACTATGAGCATTTTTGTTACAAAATTTGGGATAAAAAGTTCTTTTTACCTGACAACATGATTTTTTATTGCGAAAACGATTGATCCATTACAATTTTTGGTAAATTTCAAGGACAGGGTTCGGCTCCTATTGACGCGCACGATTCGGTTCCGAACGAGTCACTCGCGGCGCCGCCACAGTGTGCCCAGCCACACGGCAATGTGGCCAACGCACTTTCGTGTGGAATCGTGACGCTTCGCTACCCGTGTCCAAGTTGAGGACGAGGCTCGGGCCTTCGGCCCTCGCGTTAACATAAAACATCCTTGAGTCTGTCCAACGCATAATTACCAACACATTTTATGCAAATACTCACCTTAAATGTTTACGCAAATCCGAGAAAAATAAACCATTGTAATTCTCCATTACACATTCGCACCACACCGCACAATGCACAATGCAAGCACAAAGGCATCTTCCCGCTCCCTGAGTGATCCGTTCTCGTGGTCCGCACGAGTGAACCATGCGCAAGTGAACCGTGCGCCGTTGTTTTAGTGAGCCGAACCCTGTCCTTAAAATCAACCCAATTTTTTGCTAATTCTTGAACATTTAGCTACTACCTGAACAAAATATTAAACTAAACTTTACGTACACAGTTTTAGCTCGGAAAAATTCAATGCAACAATACCGGAAAATTTATTGAAACCGTTAAAAAATCGAATTATTTTTATTAAAAAATAACGTTCCAAAACATTTTTGACATTTTTGTTATCAAATCAAGCTGTATCCGAAAATATAATTTTTTATTGGAGTTAGGGATTTAATAATCCGTAAACGCAGTGTTCAATCGACTTTAATAAATACATTTGTGGATACATACACTTTCACGGCACACGGCCCGAACACGTGTACCACACAGCACATTACAACTTACATCCGCACTCCACTAGATATAGCGACCAACTGTACTAACTGACAACGCTCTTCAAACGAATACCAGTGGGGCCAACCTGATACATTACTGATTCAAACCCAACATAATTTTTTGGCATGATTTTCGAATCTTCGATTTTTTTTGTTAACCGTTTTGACAAAGTATTTCTTTTTATTCTTTTGTTTTTTGTCAAAAATTACGCAATTTTTTTAAATATCACTCACTCCCTTAATGTTTATTGATTTGTATACATTACTGAATTTGTAAGGTGAAGTGCATCAAATGACTTCCAATTAAGTTTTTCGAAAACTCAAAGTTTTCTGTCAAAAAGAGCTTCACATTTCGACAATCAACGCTAATCAACATTTTATTAAAAAAGGCTCCAATTTTTTTAAAGAAACTTCCCACACCTGAAGAGGTTTTACTATTTAATAATATTCTTAAGTAATATTTCGGTTCTACAATTAGGAAACCGAAAAATTTCCAAAATTAGAAAAATACTTTCGGCGGCGATAATGGCAATAAGCAGGAGGATAGGACAAGATCGAAAAGACAGCGCACACCAAAGAATTTAGAAAACTAGTATGAGAAATGCTGTGATATTCTGAAGTATCACTAATTTTTTTCTCAAAATATTGGCTCAAAACATGACTAAATTTAGTAAAGTTTGTTAAAAGTGTTTGATATTTTTACGATTCCAGCAGGCGTTCTACGAAGAATGGATGGACACTGTATACAAACTGTTCACCGTTCGTCCCTGTGTCAAGAGTGTTGTACCATCAATAATGGAACAACTGCGGCTGTGCCTGGGAGGCGTGGTGACTTTGGAGGAGAGCTCGGGCTTCGGCAACAGGTTCCTGGCATGGGCGTCTGCGTGGGCGGTCGCGCACTCACACAACCTTAAGCTTGCCACGCCCACATCCACGCACGACCTGTTTCACAAAGCCTTCAAAAACTTGCCGACGGGTCCAACCATTATCGCCATGTTGAGAAACTGTTCCTTCGGGTAAGACCGGAAAGGGAGCTCGGTAAGGAGGGAAAATATTTTCAAAATTTCTGTAGATTAATATTCTAAAATATTAAAAGTTCAAATTCTGTAATGTATCGCATTCAAAAATTGGAATGCGATACATTACAGCGATCTTTAGATACACCTAATCTATATCAATGGTGTGACGAAAAGTTAAATAGAAAGAATTTAATTTCTGGGTTAATCCTATGTTTGCAGATTTGAAAATACATAATACTAACTGGATCCTTGCCAACATTTTGGTGGTCGTGACGCGTCGTGAATAAAGATTTTAAATGTAAAAATAATTTTAAATTTAGAAAAAATCTACAATTATTTTTCTGTTTATAGATAAGAGAACGTACAAACCAACTTGGTTAGAGATTGTTTGCTCAAACACAGAGTTTGAATGAAATGTTTTATTGGCCAATGACCAGAATTGAATAAATTGAGACAAACTAGTTGATGAGAACTAATCGCATTTCACTTTCTCGTTACGAAGTAGAGAGAAAGTTATGTAATTCTGTGCAAAAAAAGGCGAGTTTTTGGCAAAAAAATCTTTTATTGCAGGGCCCTAGCAATACGTAGATAAATCCATTTGCTAAATTTAGAAAAAAAATCCTCTAACACGTGGTGTAGCTAGAATTTATGCTTTATAGGTTCTTGATATCAAAAAATCGAATGACGGCAAAACGTCCTTCCGTCTGTGACGAAGGAAATAATCATGAAATAAAGTAATAAGTAATAAAGCACTTTGACCGCGACCTTGACATGCTGTTTTAAGCCGTTCAGCTTTCCAGGTTTATTTTGTCTGCGTCTGTCATGTATTCAAACCCGCATTAAGAAAGCCAGTTATCGTTAAACACATGGGGGTCACTCCATATTAAATCAACACAGTTTCGATTAAAATTTTACCTCAACATTTTTGATTCAGAGGAAATTTGACACATAGGTAGTATGAATGAAGAATAAGAAAACTACAAATTTTGAGTAAAATATTTCCACCCGTTTCTGAAATACAGCCATGTAAAATTTTGCAAAACTGGGTTCCCGAAATTTTTTAAATTGATGTAGAACCTCACCAAATTAAGATAGAGAGCTGGGACAGGTGTCATTTTGCAGCTTTCTTTATGGCCTTTTATAAGATATACAACTCAATAGGGGTTGCGTTTCAAAAAGTTTTTCAAATCTGAATTTAAAATTTTAATTTTGAGTTTTTTCAAAATGCTCATCTTCAAAAAAATTGAAAAAATTCTAAAATAATCCTTGTATACTTCCAAACAGATGGTGCAAGTTTAAAAATGGGACTGCAATGGGTTCATATGGTAATCTTTATTTAAAATGCACAATATTTACCTACTCTAGATTTTACTGACTTAAAATGCATTTTATTTCAAATTATAAGCCCTAATATATACAAATTATTAATTTAGTGTTTTTTTATTGGCGAGTGTGTTGTTTTATTGTTATGATTATTATCATTATTATTATTCCACTACATCACGACTAAAGATGTTAGTTATGAGTCGGCTGAATATAAAATCTACTCCAGGTTGCAACCAGCTACCTTAGGTTCTGGCTTCATTGCTTCCGATTCTGGCTTCATTCTTCCCCTTTTAAGCCACATAACTGATTGATCTTTATTAATCTACACCTCGTCCATTCTTTTTAGATATTGTCCGTGGAGCGGTTTGTCTCTCCACGAGTTCTTTAATATTTTTTGTGTCTCATATTTCATGTTTAATAGCATCAGAACTTCAATGTTAAACGACGTGTCTTGCCTAGTGTTCTTCGCAATGCTTTTTGCTGCACTAACAATGCCTCTGTTTCCCATTCTTCGGTCACTATTATAATAACTTCGGTCATTATAATGATGATGATGATGATAATAATAATAATAATAATAATAATAATAATAATAATAATAAGACCGCGGAACTTCATGCAATTGCAAATTTTTACTGACTGTACATATCGAAAGGAAATGTATATAACTTTACCTATCACCAAAAATAAAACAAATCTACCTTATTTTTATTTTGCATGTGTGCAATTTTTTAGTTTAAATGCGTATTTTAATGTATGCGGTATATTTTAGTGCATATATTCCACGTTTTTTGTTGAGAAGTGGATCAAAGTCAGATCTTTTTCGGATATTTCTCTTTTAACTTAGAAGTGACTTTCTTCTGACAACGCGGGTATGGAAATTGAACCTCCTTAATACCCTTCGCACGGTTTCGGGATTTACTTTCTTGCCAATGCCAATTTATAACTGTCGAGTAACTTTTGGTCCATTAATACGAGGGTCCTTCTTTATTATTTTCACGACAAGATTCTCTCCTCGATCAGAAAATGTCTTCGGGCGTTCTCCTCCGGGTTGCAGTTCAATTCTGCCTCCTCCGGGTTGCCTATTCATTGATGTACCATGAGATTATGTCACTCACTGTGCTTCCTTCATAAGTGGCATTTTGCAAAATTTTGGGCATCATTAACCCTTTGCATGATGGTAAAAAACCCAGCTGCCGCCGCTCAAAGTTAGTGTTCATTCCTCAACGATTCATTTCGCTTAAATGTTTAGGTTCCCACGTATCTGGTTCATCAACTGAAAGGTGACCTTGATTTGTTTTATTTTTGGTTAGTAATATACATTTCCTTTAGATATGCACAGTCAGTAAAAATATGTAATTGCATGACATTCCGCGGTCTAATAATAATAATAATAATAATAATAATAATAATAATAACAATAAAACAACACACTCGCCAATAAAAAACACTAAATTAATAATTTGTATATATTAGGGCTTATAATTTGAAATAAAATGCATTTTAAATCAGTAAAATCTAGAGTAGGTAAATATTGCGCATTTTAAATAAAGATTATCATATGAATCCATTGCAGTCCCATTTTTAAACTTGCACCATCTGTTTGGAAGTATACAAGGATTATTTTAGAATTTTTTCAATTTTTTGAAGATGAGCATTTTGAAAAAAACTCAAAATTAAAATTTTAAATTCAAATTTGAAAAACTTTTGAACGCAACCCCTATTGAGTTGTATATCTTATAAAAGGCCATAAAGAAAGCTGAAAAATGACACCTGTCCCAGCTCTCTATCTTAATTTGGCGAGGTTCTACATCAATTTAAAAATTTTCGGGAACCCAATTTTGCAAAATTATACATGGCTGTATTTCGGAAACGGGTGGAAATATTTTACTCAAAATTTGTAGTTTTCTTATTCTTCATTCGTATTACCTATGTGTCAAATTTCATCTGAAACTGAGATGGTGATGTAAAATGACTGTGTTGATTTAATATGGAATGACCCATGGGTAAAGTGAGGCATTGCGTCTATCTATATTATCGATAATATCGTTTCATTGTCATTGTCATTCTCATATTCTTCTTCTCTTATTCTTATTTTCTAATTCTTATTTTCTTATTCTTATTTTCTTATTCTTATTTTCTTATTCTTATGCTTATTAAACTTACCTAACAAAGTATTTCGCCTCGCGGCTAGCTCTTGATTAGCGTGCTTGCTTTCCACTGCGCGGCCCCTATTTCGATTCGCGGTCGAGGAAAGATTATAGTGTGTGTTTTCCTTGCAATGTCTGAGTATATATTGCTGTGTGACGATGAGAAAATTCACTTCTGAGGTTGAGAAGTCCGCAATATGGCGTTGGGATGTGTACGTGCTAACCATACGTACCCCCTTACCCATGGTCACGATGCAGGCACGTCGCCGGTAGGCCTAAGCCGTTCACGGGCTGACGTATCAAGTACACACGAACACCTTATTCACATACATTCATGCTGAAGAACAAATTACAGATGACCTTTTTTGTACACATTAACAAAAAAAGACGTACAAAATATAGCTCTATTCAATTCTAACTCTTCGCAACATCTATACCTGCAAGTAGTTTTTACGGAGATTTTGAAATTGCAATATTATCAATTCATATCTGTTGTACACTAAATCAAACACGTAATCCAGTTTCTGCAACAATAATTTTATTTTACCAATAATACCTTAGAATGACGCCAAAACACTTTACCAGGTCACAATGGTTAGGAGATACAAATTTTAGCCAGGTCGTTTATACGGATTGCAAATGCCGTGTCAAAGAATAGTCCAGGTACGTGTGCGACTACAAAGTCAAGTTACTACTACTAGTTACAGCTTCGAGTCTGGAACGCCAGAGGCAGTCGTCGTCGCTTCTTGCTCCCGCGCGGTGGCCCCCTCCGTCAGGGAGGGGTGCCTGCTTCATGCCCCTGTGGCGTCATGCAGGTTGCAATAATACACAGACGAGAGTGGGTTTAACTTATTGCTAGTTTATTAATAAATAAATCCACTACCGAATAAACCCTATGTACAATCGTTAATTAACGAAATAAATCGACCCCACTACTAGGAGTGATATAAATTCTACGGCTACCCCACCTCTACTTAACTATCGAATGAACCCGATCGTGTGAAGCACTGCAGAATTTCTACACGATTCGATTCTTGAGTCTCACTGCATCACGACAAAGGACATTGCCGGCCCTAGCCTCCGCGCACGCGGTTCGCACCCCCACCGACGGCGGTCTCCGATCTGCACAGGTCGACTGTTTACAGCCAAAAGGGGCCGGTGGAATGTCGCAGCCCGCCTAACCTTGGCTGAGCCGCGCCCTTCCATCTTTCTTTCCCGCCTACGTCACATCCTGACGCCCCACCCCAAACCCCAGTGGTCCCATCCGGCGAGCGCGTGGTCACCTCTATGTTTGTGCACGACGCTACACCCCTCACCTGCTGATAGAGGGGGGTCGCTATGCCTTGAGCGATCCCCCCTCCCCCGGTGAGGGCCGCCGGTCGATCAAGGGGAAAGGATGGAGCGTGCTTCCACCTCGCCCTGGCGGCAGCCTCGGGCTACTTTCTGGCCCGTGGCGCCGCCGGCGGCCTTTTCAAAGTACCCGCATAGGCGGACACTACAATATCCCGTAAGACGATAACATAAAAGACAATTGGGTGTTAGGAATTTTTGAACGGGATTATAACATTATCAGCAGCTATGATTCATTGGTAAGTTCAATGTCAGGTACTGTAAGAACTTTTTTGAACAAAGCTAGATATGAAAGAAATGAACTATGAAAACAATTTCACCACATGAAAATACTTAGTTACAGAAGTCGGCAATGC
>JAHLJT010004567.1:110385438-110548445 GCA_031308135.1 Acheta domesticus | reverse complement strand
AACGCATTGGCTGCGGAAGCCTTTTGGTCTCACGTCTGTAGATGTTTCAGACCAGAGAAAAAGTTGTCTTTTCCTTTACCTAAGTAGTTGTTCTTGAATACGTATAAATATGGAGACAATCGTACAATCTGTACTTTGCGAAAACTCTGCACTTTGTAAATAATATTTGTATGAAAATTGAAAATTGATGTAATGTAGCACCCAACTGCAAACTCCCATTCTCCGAAAAGTAGTTTACGGCATTATAAACCCGGTACTGTGCTAGAGAATTCATTCCAATATTGTTGAGCATTGAGATAAAAATTCGCAGAAAATAAGTCTCCTTAATTTTATCATGAAAGATAATTTCAGTATTTTCCTTCAATTTAATTTTACATCGATAACGGCTTCTATTTTCTGTCCACCTGTGCTACGGAAAGGGGGCACCCAAAATAACTAATATGCAAAATTGTAAAATAGGATGATCATAAAAGTGGTATTTTGAAAAATACATCCCAACAACATAATCGGGGCCTAATCTGTTCCCCTTCACTTCCCCACTGTTCCCCATATATCCTTCACCTGCACCGGAAATGTCCCTTATCATTTCTCCATTTGTCATCCACCCGTCCCCGAAAACATGTCGTCTGTTAGAATTTATTTGTTCTCAAAAAAAGAAAAACAAAATCGTGTCCCCGTGAGACAAGTAAATCTGGTTTAAAAGGCATAGGAAGCATCGCTTCCGAGTTATTTGCCATTATAATGTGTGTTGCAATAATCTTTTTTGTATGTCATAATCTGCAAAGTTTTATTTTTTCTTCTAAAATCTGTTTGATGTAGGATGGGGTGAAATTATTTAACCACCAGTATCACACTTACAAGATCTTGTGTCGATTGTTTCTTATAAATTACCAAAACTATCGTCTTTCCGTAGCGTACGATTACTTACGCAAACGATTAAAAGCTTTAAAAATGATACTTTGTAAGTATATTCAAAAATCAAAACTTTATTGGGTGCTACAACAATATATACAAACGTGTAATATATACAAATGTATAATAAACACTATAACATGACCGAATTATTATTTAATAAACTGCCAAACACTATTATCTTTCCTTAGCGTATGATATTCTCGTACAAAGGATTAGAAAGCTTTAAAAATGATACCTTTTAAGTATGTTCCAAAATGAAAACTTTATTGGCTACAACAATGTATACAAATGTATAATAAACACTAAAATACATGCACAGAACCGTTGCAGTCATTTTCAAAGTATATTGAAAGTCCAGGTGTTTTAAAGGCGGGAAATGGTTTTTATTTTTTTAACTGCAGCCCAGCAATCGAAAAAATCTGAAAAAATGCACAACAATTTGTGTTTTAAGAGAAATCTTTGACATTTTTTTCGAGCCTGTTCCAGGCTTCTAAGACACAGTAAAAAATATTTGTTGATATTTCTTTTCGAAAATATTTTTTGTGTTTGAATTTGAGGTTGAGAAAATATTGAAAAATGTTTTTCTGATAGTTCAAATGGTGTTCTTATTTATCAAATTTTATTCAGTTTGATAAAATAGTGTTAAGTTATCAAAAAAATTGAAATTAAAAAAACACGTTTTTGGCTGTATAGGGATGTGGGTGGTGGGACGGGGGGTAAGAAACCTTTCAAAAATATTACTTTTATGTTAGAATTATAGTGTAACCACTCATATGTAATTTGGTTGAGGGGAACTTTTTACCATCTTATCGGGGGGGACCCTTTGTTTTTGGTGTAGGTTGCTACGTGGGGATCTCATTGGACCGTTTTGTTTGAAGGAACACTTACTGGTACGAGTGTGACCTGGAAATGATACTCACATCTGGCATACCCTCCACTCATACACTCTTTGGGAAAGAAGAATTTTACTTCAAACACGATGGTGCACTGCCACATTACGACCAAGATGTACCTGCATAACTTGATAGCAATCTTTCAGGGCACGCCGACGAGTCCCGACTGAGTTTCCTCAGCGTTCTCCAGATCTAACACCCTGGAACTTCTACTTATGGAGAACGCATAGAAATCCAGCTACAGTAAAATCTATTTAAAGCGGAACCTGTACATGCGGAAACCTGCCTTAATCGGACAATTTCTCCGGCCGGTGAAGTTAAACGGCATTTTACACAGCATAAAATTGTCCAACGTGGAACGGAACGGTGTTTCATCTCCTGCGGAAAAAACTTGATAAAATAGATTTCCGCAAATTTTAAGGAATTGGTAGATAGTCGCGAGATAATCTTAAAGGAATAAATGTATTTGCAGGTCTGCTTTAAATTCTCTGTCTCTGTAACATGAAATTTAGTCTCTGCAGCCGCACAGTGAAGGAAAGGGGCCTCAGCTGTCAGCGTATAAGTCGATCTTGGGGTCGCTTGTCTCTCAAGGCGTAGGCCTTAGGTGAATTCCGTCCCTCCCGGCTCTCTGAGCATGGAAAGTGTATGGGCGTGGCTTACATATACACATCTCCCTGCCCCGCGTCGAGAATCGTAGCCCCTCGGCCAGAGAGGCATTGCTCAAGGCCATACCAGGTTATCAAAAAGTCATATACTGCGATTTATTCAACTCTACTTCTTGCAGGCATCAGCTGTTGACGGTTTCATCCAATTGAGAGCTACAATGTCACCGTAGTGACGTCATGTAAACTCCCGATTGAACTATAGTGGGGACATATAAGCTTTAGATTGGTTGAAACGTTCAACAGCTGATACCTGCCAGAGGCAGAGTTGAATAAATAGCAGAATAGTACTTTGGGCTGCGACGCATTGAGCGTTGAATGTCAGCGAGCAGTCCGACTGCAGCCACTAGGCAGAGAGGTGGTGTGTATTTTTATGAGTTTCACAAACTCGAACCTTACAATTAGATGAAACGGTCAAACTTATAGAAGCAAGCGAAACTCAGAACCTGTCAGTGAAAGCTGTTCAAGAATTATTCAGAACAACTGAAAACACTCAAAACAAAAGTTGAAACAGAGAAGAGCTGGATGTAGGTATGCCTAGATAAGCTGTCTCTTACTTACTTCACTTCACGATTTTTTAAAAGATTAACACTGGACCCTTTTCTCTATTTATGATACAAGAAATTTTAAAATTGTTGTCTATTCTTCATGTAATGTACCCCTGAAAAGAATCCGTTTCAAACTCAGTGGGCCACAAACTCATTTAAATTGATCGAGGAATATCGATTTTGGAGAAAATCGAATGAGCTGTTTGGCGCTAGCTTTGACCACGGACGGACAGACAGATGGACTGACAGACTTTTTCCCGTCAATCGATTTTTCGGTATCAAGGATTCACAAAACATGGATACTGATTACACAGCGCATAGAGAAAGTGTTTACTATAAATATAGGGACTATATTTATACACTTTTTAGTTACCAGAGCCCGGCAATAAGATTTTTTCTGTCAAAAAGTTGCCGTTTTTTCTGGGGAAATCAAGAAAATCCCCGGTCAGGATAGCCGGCCCGGGGATCGAACCCGGACCTCCCGACTACGAAGTCAGCGCGGCACGCTTCGCTTGGTGTTACGTAGAAATAGAGAAATGGAGTTGTATTACTCTCGGCATTGTGCATTGTAGTATTTCTTAAGGATTTCTATTAACTTATACCTTGTGAATTATCCTGCTCCACTTTCACTGCTTCGACAATTCCATAGGTTGGAAAATCTGGCTTCATCTCGTTTTCCAATTCTAGTTCGTCCTCTTGGTCATTTTCAGAAACCACTGTCATTTTATCACAACTCCTCCCGCAATTGAGGCATACGTTAGAGCATTCAAGCCTTGTTTTTCTGCAATCACAATGTTTTGACGGTTTTTGGTGCACTTGCATGAAACAAGTGTCAATAACACTGTCGCAGTCGGGATGTCTGGGTTTGATCCCTGGGTTTCTCGTCCTCACCGGGGCTTTTCGAGGTTTACCTCGGTCATAAGGCGAATGCTGGGATGTTTCAAATTTGCCACGATCACCTCCCACCATCCCACCTATCACATCCTACCTTCATTCTAGTCTTTTCCCCCTCATCATTACCCTATTTCTTCATTCAGCAATCCCTGCAAAAAGGCTGGGGGCCCTTGCCCTTAATGGGACCTTGTTGGCTAATAATAATAATAACAATAGTAATAATAATAATAATAATAATAATAATAATAATAATAATAATAATAATAATAATAATAATAATCGATGAAGGTGAGGTGCTTCAAAGTCGAAAATATTTAATTTTTCTTTTTTATCAACTTTGCTTTTTTTTGTTAGAATGATTGAACAGTCTTCATATTTAATAGCAGGCAACTATTGCCACGTAGTCGTCTTTTGTGACTACGGCAAAGGTGGGTCGCGTTACCTTTCGACTGGCTCACAAGGTAGAAAGGTGGCCTGAAAAAGAGGGATGGCGGGCGGCCGTTGTTTCAATAAAAAATGTTAGAATGAGGCTAACATAAAATGTTTAATAATCCAAGTAGTTTGCAAATTGTCAAAATACATATCACGAGCTCGTAAGATTTTCCCCACAATTACACCAAAAACTCAATTAAATCCTTACAATTAAAATTACAAAAATTTTTTCGCCGTTTCTATAAGAGCCAACGCGCGGCCTAGAATCCTTTCCTTTTGTTTTAACAAAATTGAATCCAAAAATTGATTTATAGTGGCGCCTGAGGGGCAATTGGGGGCTCACAGCTAAGCTCTCGTACACGTCACCGTAAAAGTAGCTGAGTTTTTGAAGTATAAGTAGTATAAGTAGCCGTATAGGTACCGTATAAGTAGCTGAGTAATTGCTCCACTCAGCTGGGGCGGCGGCACTCAAAAGGACGACCGTCCGGAAATGACTGCAGCGGAGACGGCGGTCAGGTCTGGGGCGCACGGTGGTAGACGCCCGCCGATGGAGGGGGCGGCCGAGAACAAAACGGCGCTCAGCTGGCCGGGTTGACGTCTCCGGACAGCGCTCTTTTGGTAATGACACGGACGGTGGCGGTCGCTACGGTTCTCGTAGTCACTTCCGCATGATTATGTCAAATACGGACTCATAAACACAATCAGTTTAGTGACCGATCATTTTGTCACTAAATTGGAGCCAAGCACGGCACATTAACATCAACTGAACCGGTAACACTGCGGTTCGAAAATTGTCTGAGTCCGAAGTAGCAAAATGAAGCTGCGCGCAGAGGTACTAGGGCAGTCAATAATCAAAAGAGAGCACGTCTGATTACTTCAATCTCCACAAATGTTCTCATGATTCTCTCTGTCTCTCCGCGTCTCTCCCCCAGTTCCCATTCCCAAAATCCCAGGAGTTAAAGAAAGTTCTCCAACATTTTCGACTCTAGTCGGCGATAGGTTATAGAAAAGTGCGCAGTTAAAATATTTTGCCCAATCGCTGAAAGCGTTTGAACAAGGAAATCTGCGTGGAAAATTGCCAGTATCTTCTATCTCTCATTTCTCTCTCTCACTGTTCACGAAAAACATGTGCGAGTCTAGCCGAGTCGCAGACGTAGGCCCGGGAGGACGTAATTTCTCGAAGGGGGTGACAGCGTGCTCGAAGGGGCTCGAAGAGGCTCGAAGGGGGTGACTGCGTGCTTTCTGAAGGGGCGCTTTTCGGAACGTAAACAAACGGGCAGCGGCCGACCTGGCGGTGGGTCTGGTCGCATGTGCCGCAACTGCGCGTGGCGCTTTAGAAGGAGGGGTGCCGCGCGCGCGCCAGAGATCTTTGTCGCCAGAAGGTAACGCGAGTACTGCAGCAGGTTATTGCAAGAAAACTACCGAAATTAACATTATGTTACATAACAATACCGTATTCGGTAACGCCACACTATATTTCCTATAGCTAATTATAATTTCGTATAGGAGTTATAGAGTTAGTGAGAGAGGATAGTGAGGTACCATTCTTACTGTAACATACAAGTATTTTTTCGTTGGGTTCGACGGACGGCAGTAGTGCAACTGTTTATCAGACAAAGAACTTCTCAGTCCTACAATGTAGGTAATTGTATCATATTTCATTTCACATAAGGTCAATATGTTCGAAAAATGCGTAGTTTTTTTTAGCTACAATGAGATAAAATGGGATGAATCCCTTCTTCACAATTTTCTTCATAAAAACACCAAAATTCACGTTGCTCTAGCGGCTAAATGGCAGTGTTGGCATGAGTGACCAAAAATGATTCAAAGTTGGCGCCATTCGAGTAAATCAATTATTTATAACAATCTTTGGATCTAATTACCAGCTCAGAACATACATTTTCGCGCTGAAGATATTTTCCCGAAATTCCGCGCGATAATTCTAAACAAAAGAGCAGAGTCACTTGTTGTAACGATGAGCTTTGGGAGACAAGTTCTTTGGAGCCAGATTTTCAACTCCTAAAATGCTTTCAAACGCGACCGCAAGACTGCAGCACTTACTGGCACCTGGCAGGTCGGCGGTTTCCTCTATCGCAATTCTTAGGAATTTCGTGTAGACACGACCGAGCATTGTTATAAAATTCAAAACTCCACAACTGATAACATAGCCGTCGTATTCTCAGGATATGGAAGTAAGCATAAGTGCGTATGCATATTCAGTGCCGTGAAAATTGGATTTAAACTCGAGACAGTTGGTAACGAGCAATAATTTTCTAAGAGGTCACACCGACTTCCTGCATTAAAATATTAGGTTTGTTCCAGCAAACAATCAGGGACTGTTTTACGTACTCTCTCTCTGCGCATGCGCGAGTACAAACTAGTCAGAATTGAATCCCGGACTGGGATCTGTTGGAACAATGAAGTACAAAAATCTGTCTGCAGATGCCGCTGCATTCGTTTCATAGTTGCAGAATCAATTGCCAGATGTCACCATTGTCGTATCGTGTGCGAAAGCTTACTTCCAGTCAGTTTTTGGTATTCTACTTGCGCGTTACGTTCTATATTTGCTCCCTATTATTTTCTTGACCTCGCTTCTAATTACGGACTTCGAACCTGGTAAACTGTGACTTGCGCTTTTGTTGTTGATTACTCTTTTGGATTTCGGTTTATTGTTATTGTTTATTGTTATATTACAATGAGCGATAGTAGCAGTTGGGCAGATTCTTCTGAATCCTCCATTTCTTCGGACGAGGATTTGATCGCAATTTTGCCCAGGAAGAGGACCAAGATCGACGACTATGTCGAAACGGTGGTGCCTCGGTACGACGAGGAAGTATTTTTTTCTCACTTCAGAGTGAGCCGCAACATTGCGGAGGAGTTAGCGGAGAAATTTGAAGGGAGCGAGTATTTCAGTTACCAGGCAGGAGGGAATGGGAAATTGTCTCCCTTCAAATGTATTTTAATAATGTTGTGGTTTGTGGGCCATCAGACGGCCAGTTTTCGGGATGTGGCCGATAGATTCGGTGTTACAATTAGCACCCTGCACAGGGTGCTTCATAAAACAATTTATTTTTTTTCGAATTTGGCATCTAGTGTCATAACCTGGCCAAACGCAGGGGAAAAGAGAGAGATTTTGGAGCATTTCCAAAATAAAGGCTTTCCAGGAGTTATTGGGGTAATTGATGGGTCTCACATTAAAATTGACAAGCCCCAAAATGACCCTGAATCCTATTTAAATAGGAAAAAATTTTATTCTATTCAGGTAATAGGAAAATTTTTATAATTGCAGCTTAGTTATATCAATAAAATTTCATTATATAATTTATTAATTTGGGTTATGAATAAAGTATTTCTGGTAAATCAGAAGTTGACGGTGACCGTTTCTTTCACACAAAACTGGGGCGCTGCTTCAGAGACGAGTGGAGAGCCCGGAAAAACGGTGAAGGGCACAGGAGCCAAAGTCAGACGTGTGATGCTTTGCGGGAATGACAGAGAGAGCCCCAGAAGATGGAGAAGAGAAAAAATTCTCACGGACGTCCTGTCCGAAGACCGGCGCCGCCCACGCCGGTCGCGCAGGAGCCTGACCAACTCCTTAAAAAAAAGCTGAAATGAAAAGTCGCCGTCAGATTTAGGGCAATTTCGCATGATTTTCGAAACACAGATGAAGGTGAAGCCCGCCCGGGAGTTGCGAAGTGAACTGCAGCATTCTATTGACTTATTCACTGAAGGGGCACCGTCAACTTCCGATCAACCATATATATATATATATATATATATATATATATATATATATATATATATATATATATATCTGTGTGTGTGTGTGTGTGCTTGTACCAACTAACAACCTTGTTTTTCTCCTTTGTAGCTACAAGTGGTCTGTGATCATGAGAAAAGGATTAGAGATGTGTTTGTTGGATTCCCAGGGTCCGTACATGATGCACGTGTCCTTAGGAGGTCACCTCTTTTCTCCAACATTGGCAATTTATGTGGAGAAAACTACATTTTAGGCGACAGTGCTTACCCATGTCTTCCAAACCTCATGACTCCATATAAAGAAAGAGGGGTTCTGCCGCCTGCTGTTGTGCGTTACAATAGATTATTGTGCACAAATAGATATTTGATTGAACATTGCTTTGGACTATTGAAACAGAAGTTTAGATTGCTGTACCATGTGAAATTTAGAGACATGAAAATGGTGGTGCACACCATTCGTGCATGCTGTGTTCTGCACAACATTGCCCTAGGGGATGAAATAGAACTGGATGAAAATGTTGTAGAAGATATTAATGAGGAAGATGATGGGAACAATGAAGACATGGCTGATGACAGAAATGGCCTGCAAAGGAGAACGTACATTGCCTACAATGTATTATAAATTTGTGACATTATGAATGATTCATTAAACATTTATTTATTATAATTTTCTTATTTTATTTCAACTCTTATCTCCTCTACCACAGCAGTTTCTTAGACTCAATCTTGTTGCAAAGTTTTTGTAGTTTCATTGTATTCTGCATTGAGTGAAGGGATGAATTTTTGTTGAATAGAACTCACATTCTTGATAAACAGTCAAATTAAATCTAATATATTTAATATATGACTTTCCAGATTACAGACTTCAATTTCTTGGGAATCTAATTTCCCTTCATGTGTAGAGGAAATTCTGAAATGGCACCTTGTTTTGCTTGTGGGCATTAACATTATCTATGCAAGTTCACTCCGTGAATACTTTCTAATAATAATAGTTTTCATGGCAGTATGGAGTTTCCTTCATGTAGGGCATAAGGGATACTAGTCAACACTACAGATCACTTGCCATTGCAGATAGTTTTTATGAAATGCAAAGGAATATTTTCTTACCAAAATGTTGCTACCTATTCATAATTGATTTTAAGATTGTCCAGAGGTGTGCAAATTGTTAACTAAAGGCAGACATCTGCAGAATATTTAGTTTTATTCTCTTAGGAGCTTGAGTGGTTCAATGTCAAATCAAGTGGCTGGCTGTTTGTAAATTGTGGGACGCATAAGGACTCAGTACAAATACAAAAAAAAATTCTAGACAACTTTCTTCCCAATTACAGTAAGCATAATGGAGCATGTCATTAAGCTAAGGTTTTAAAAATTGTGGATAAAATTACTGTAAATACAGTTATTGTTCAGAAATATGAATCGCACAGTAATTAGAGGTCAAGAGTGAATCAAAAATAAACGAAATTCAATATTACAAGCTAGAAAAAACCTAATATAACAAGTTGTTGACATTAAAAGAAGAAAAACCTGTTCATTTCTTGCAGAAAGAATGCCAAAAACGAGTGCAAAGAATAATCACATACAATTTTAGTGTTAGAATAATCATACAAAGAACAGAACACTATATCTACTAGGTTACATATGTTCTTTAGTCTTACAATTTGTTTACGTCTACGTGAGTGGGTAGAGATCCCAGTTTGATAAAACTTTCACAATTGCACTATTCTCCCGTAGTACATCACACAGATTAAACCTTTTTCGACATTAAACAAACCTCAAACAGGCAATTCCAAGTTAAAGGCTAGTGCTTTTATTACACTTATGAAGTTATACTGTTACTAATATGAGATGCTACAATAATTTGTGTCAAGTCCATAGCTCTGAGTTCAACGCAATCGTGATTTTCAAATGTCCTAATTAAAATGATACGTAAGAAAGATTACATGAACTATTGAATTCAATTCTGACAATCCCCCAAAATCTTTAATTGGATCTAAATCTGTAATCTTATTGGCAATATCTCGATCAAATAGTTTATAAATACATAAAATATAAATGAAATTTTCTGTATAAGAACCTCTATATTCTGGTTAAATTACCCATGTATAATTTTTTCTTGACCAAGAAAAGTTAAGCAATGTTCTTTCTTTTTAATACCAGGACTTTCTAATAAGATGAAGCAACCTCTGGAGTATCTGCGCTGGATGGTAGTATTCTGACAATTACTTAAGAGGCCAGCAAATATTAAAGTAACTTAGATCATTGTAGTTCAGAATTCATAATATTCAAGGCAAACTTGACCCATTTCCAACACTTTCATGGAGTGTAATAATAGATATGGTTTAGTGTACACAATTCTGTATGTACGGAGTAATGGACTTTATGTCACTCCTGATCTTGCAGGAGAGCAATAAAAAAAGTGTACTTTGAACGACATTGAACATATTATGTTTTGTATAGTTCCCAACTTTGTCAAAAAGATCCTTTGAACATAGTTCTTAAAACCTCCAGGAAGATCAATGAAACTATAACAAGTATTAAAATCACCCATTTAAGCAAACAATTGCAGTAAGGTCCTTTACCACCATGATACAACAGAATTGTGTACAAAAGGACCGAATGAGAAATGCAATATTACATGGGGTAAACAAATTAAATTTATTATCTCAAATTTATTATTCCTGACATAACTTCAGGGGAAACACTTACATTTCTTTCTAAAATTTGTTTTAGTAACTCATTGTTTTCTTTTATTAATTTGTTTTTTTCTTTTAAGGCTTCAAGCTTTTCTTCATAGTATTTTTTTCTGGCTTCATCAATTTCTCTTTTGTGAGAATAATATGAAGCCTTATCGGCTCGCATGGCTTCCACCACCTCTACCACTGTTTTGCCCCCACTGCGTCTCCGCTTTCTTGAGAGGGCAGAGGAAGTTGTGGGGGTGTTTAAAAAATTTCTGTTGCTACTGACAGCAACATTACTGCTGCTGGTGCTGGCAGTATTACCAGGGCTGTTGCTGGCAGCATTACCAGGGCCGCTGCTGGTGCTGGCAGCACTACCGCTGCTGGTGCTGGCAGCACTAACGCAGCTGGTGCTGGCAGCACTACCGCAGCTGGTGCTGACAGCACTACCGCGGCTGGTGCTAGCAGTATTACTGCTGCTACTTGCCCCCAAGCACTCAGCAACAAAGTTGCCAGCCGGTCCAGTGTCCACAGTTGAGGCACTTAGGAGGATCTCCGGCCTCATATTTTTTCTCCTCCCAAGAACCTCCTCCATCTGCTCAGCGAACTCAAAAGTTCTGCGGCCCCTCCCTGTTGATGCCTGGTGGTCCAAGTATGCCTTGAAATTCCTCTCAAGAACCCGCCATCTGTTCATACACTGAAACCCATCATACGTTTTCCCCTGCTTCACCAGGACCTCTGAAACGGCTTGCCACATTTTCAGCATACTTGAGAAGTGACCTTTCGCCTTGAATTCTTTGTATAAATTAATTAATAAAAATGTATCCTCAGGATTCCACATCCTATAGTCCTGCTCCTTATTTCTTATAATAAGAAATTCAGAAATTCCTGTGGAGAAACAGAACAAATTCATTATAATAAACAAGAATTGGTTTCCAGCAAATTAGCACATAAACTATAGCACAAGTTTTTGTAGGGTTTTGAATCTCCCACTGATTTCGTGAACTACAGCCAGTTTACCAAATCAAACCAAATAAAGAAATTTCTAAAAAACATGCAGGAGGAACTTTACTTATTTAGCATCAAGTCACTGACCTGACAAGGGAAAGTAACATCTTAAATAATTAACAAGACTTTCTAAGGATATTCACTTCTTCTGGAATCTTTTCTAGCTATCAATGATATTCTTATAACTAATAATTACATTCAAATACTATTTATTATTTCTATTTTGAAATGTATTTACTAATTGGCGTGCCTGCATACTTCTCTTTTAAACAATGCAAATATGTTAACAACTAATAAAGATATACAACCTTTTGATCTGAAAATTTGCAAGCAACAAAAGGAATTACATTATAAAATAAAGGAAAACAAATAAAAGAAATTTAATTTACTTACAATTATTTTTGCAAAAGTGATCACACATGCAGATACGATGTACCAAGTAGAGAGGAGCACAGCTATATAAGTCTCAAAGAAACTACATATGCACAAATACAAAATAATGAAAAATACAATCAAATATAAACAAAAAATGAAGGCTAGTGTACATAATCATTCAAATTTAAAAAGTGAATGCAATCTTCCATATTAAAGGATAATGAGCAGCAATTACAAACTGTGTACATAACAAAGCATGCAAATTACCAACAAGTACAATAGCAAATACTAAGTACAAGAGTATTCCCAACACAACTAAATAAAACACAATCATTTCTTAGGTCAGTAAAAGGCAAGAATAATGAAGAAACCACATATAAATCTAAAACAACACTAACAATACAGGATGGTGAATAACTGCATGTATTTCAGTAAGTCACGGTACAAGGAACTTCTTTAAAATTACTCACCTTCCATTTCTCAAACAGAAGAAACAAAATCCAGAAGAAAAGTCCTAAACAAAGCGAAGTCACCAAAAATCCAGAATCAATCAAAAACAAAGCAGGGTCAAGTTCCAATATCAAAGAGAAAAATCCGAAAGAAAGCCGAGTCACCAAAAACCAAGAATCAATAAAGTGTAAAACAAAGCAGGGTCAAAATATAAGATAGGAATACAAAACAACTATGCTGAAACAGGACGAAAACGTAAATGGCGCGTCGTCGAAGTTTGGCGATGGCGGGAACTCGGGGTCCTTAGTACGCATGCGCGGATTTCTAGTTCGGCGCAGAATGCATGAACTGATTCGGACAGTTTCAGACTGGTTTCAGACCAATCAGAAACCCTGCTGGAACGCCCAACTCACAATCAGAATTCCCGACTGCTGCTGCTGGAACAGGCAATATTAGACTGCGCATGCGCGGACTAGTTCGTGAGTGTTTCGGACTGCTGCTGGAACAAACCTATTGTGTTAAAAATGTAGCCACGGTTTGCTAACCGAAATAAATGCAAAACCGCTTTTTCCCCGCGCCCAAACGAGGTAAAGCTTAACAATCTATTCAATAATCACTTACCTTTTCGTACAAATATGCTAACAGTCGCAATTTCTTCTTTTTTCAGTTTTCTGCGTGAGAATTAAAAAGCTCTTGTGTTACATTCGTCCAGCCGCCCTGCAACTTATATCCGCTCTCCCAGCTAACATTCGAAGTTATTTTGCTACCTGTACAGGTAGGTTAGAGGAAAAAAACTCAAGACATGAAATGTAGGCAATTTTATATTCTTTCATTTTATGTAGGACTATTATTTACGAAAAGTGGATGGTTTTCGAGTTATTTTGAGAAAACTGTAAAATGTCGGAATGTTTACACATTTTTTGCAAAAAAAACGTGTTTCCAGGCGAAAGTTTTTTTTATTTTTTATTTTATAATTTAATTATTATAATTTTATAATTTAATAATTATTTATTTTATAATTACAACACACGCCGTAGAAATCACGTGCATCAAGTGTCAGTATCAACAGCTCAGTACAAGAAATCAACATACAATACATGTACGTTACTTTACAACGCATTGCCAGATGACATAAAACAATTAAAGTCGGTACACAAATTTAAGTTAAAAGTAAAATCTTTTCTGCTGCAAACCTGTTTCTATACAATTAGAGACTATACTGATCGTAAAAAAGAAAAATAATGTTTAATGTAACAAAACAAAGATATACAATGAATTAGTTTACGTTTGCATTGTATACATTTTCAAAACATATTTAATACGCCTGTAACAAGTAATGTACTTCAGCTTCCGGTTCAATGACCCCCATCTCGATCAGGTTTTTGTCCAGTTTCCCTGATCCATTGAGCAAATGCTGAGAGGGCCCCTTGTTTTGCTTCTGGACGTAAATGTAGCTTCACTGTGCGCACGTTTTGTTGAGCACTCCTTTTGCTTGTAGTTCATTTACAGTTGAAATTGATTTTCTATAACTCGGGAACAAACATTTTTCAAATATTTTTATTTTTCTAAAATAATTATTTTCTAAATTCATTTTTTCGTTTTTTTTTATTCTGACCCTCAAGAAAATGTGCGCAGATAAATTTCTTTCCCCACACGTCATATACAGTTTTTACTGTTTTTTGACAAATAAATAAAAAAGTTTTGTTGGCAAATCTGATATTCGTGTTCAGCGACCCCAAAAACATATAGCACAAAATGATCAAAACTACACCAAAACTTTCCCTTATTTTCTACCATTTGACTGGGCAAGTAACTGCAAAAAGCAAGGAAGTAAATCAGATAGGTAAGGTTCACTCATGAAATCGATCAGTCACTTATGAGCGATGCATGGTCGCTCACAGTGGATTGCGAACTAAAACTGATAATAAATCCACAAAATAACCAACCAGTCGATTGGCATACTTTGAGTTGTATCCTACCGGGACATGTAGAAAATGTATCACGCAAGCTAATTTCACGCTTCGGACAAACAGAAAAGATTGTCTATTTTCCTCGTAACCAATCATAACGGAACAGAAAGCAGAACACACTATTGTCTGCGGATACGAACACGCAGGGTGATTGCATGTCGGCGCTTGCTACTGCTGCTTATTAACGCCACGACGGACACGTAAAACGTCGATATCGCAACCGTGTCAAGCGGTTTTTCTTAGTACTCCAGTTCCACATTTTTTAATATGCGCGAGGTAATGAAGTACTGACTGCGGATGAGCGCATTTATCGAAATGATTTCTGATGACAGCAAAGATAATGCGCTGTTTAGTACGGAAAGGAGATACGTATGTCAAAAAATATGTATCAGACAATGTGACAACATTCAAATGATATTTGACTGTTCAAAGAATTGACAACAGTTACCTGATGATGAAATTAATAATGATAATAATAATGATGATAAGTCACTGCCAGTGTGTTCCTGGTCTTCTCATCTCTTCTTTGGTCTTTCTCTTTCTGTACTTTAGCACCTATTGCACCTCTCGGTCTGCACTTTAGCACCTGATTTGGTATCCCGGTTATTTTCATTCTTTTTAAATGGTCTTGCCTTTTTTTTATATTTTACCACGTCTTCAGTTATGTTTTTGGCTTTTAGTTTCTTCCTTATTTCTCTATTTCGTATTTTGTTTTTCCTTATCACTTTTAGAATTGGTCTCAGGTTCCTCATGTGAGCTGCTTCAATTCTTTGTCTATCTCTTTTTTCAGTATCCAAGTTTCACTCCTACAGAGAAGTGTAGGTTTGGAAATTATGTAGTGGAGTCTAATTTTTGTTTTTGTAGTCATATGTTGGAACTGTTTTTTAATACAGCCATTGATTTTGTTGTAGTTTGCCAACTTTGATTCAAAATCCTCTTCCTGTATTGAAATTTTGTTACCTAGGTAGGTCAAACTTGACACTTGTTCTATTATTTTGTTGTCAATCACTATTTTTGGCCTTAGAATCCGTCCTTTTGAAGCCCATTGCTTTAGCTTTCGTTGTTGATATTCTGAGATCATATTTCGTTACAATGTTGTTGAGTCTATACGTTGCCATTTGCAGTTCATTCTCTGATGTCATTACAATTGCTTGGTCGTCTGCATAAAGTATGGTCTTTATTTCTTTATCTCTCCCCATAGCAATGCCTCCTTTCACTTCCTTCTTCCACATCTTCATGATATAGTTCATGTTTATATTGAACAGAAGAGGTGATAGAGGGCAGCCTTGTCTGAGGCCCACATTAGTGGGAATTGCTGCAGATGTGCCTCCATTTGCATCTTATACTTTGACATTCGATATTTTCATAAAGGCTTCTAACTGCTTTTACTGTGTGTTCTTCGAAGTTTTCTTCCATAAGGATATCCCATAGCATCTTCCTATTTATTCTTTCATATGCTCTTTCATAGTCTATGAACAAGAAAAATGTTTCCAGGTTCTGTTCATTTCTTCTTTTAATGATCTGGTCAATAGTGAATATTGCATCAACTGTCCCTCTGCCCTTCCAAAATCCGCATTGCTCCTCTCCCATTATTTCCTCACTGTGTTCCATTATTTTTTTTTAAAAATATGATTGCATGTATTGTGTATGCTGCAGTCTACATAGTTATTCATCTGTAATTTTCACATTTATTTTTTTGTCCTTTTGTGTGGGTATTCATCACTTTTCCAGTTTACCATTCAGTTGGGATTTTTTGCTCTGTCTATATATTTACTACTTGTAGGATTTTTTCTTCTAGTGCTTGTCCTCCGTATTTTATTAATTCACTGTTTATATTGTCTGGTCCTGGACTCTTCCAGTTTCTTGTATTTTTTCGCACTATTTTTAACTCTTCCATAAGTATGAGTTCTGTTGTGTCCGTGTTTTCTTCACAAGTATTTGGTATGTCCTTGTTAGATTCTTTCTCTTTCTCTTTGTACCATAAATTTCTATAATGCTGTATCCATTTGTCCTCTGGTATTATACAAGAGTTAAAGTTGTCTCTTGTTTCCGTGTTCAGCTTCTTTATTATTTTGAACCCCATTCTCTGTGGGCCTGTTACATCTCTTTCCAGAGATTTCACGAATTTCTCCCAGTCATCTCTTCTTGTTTTTCCTCTTATTCTTCTTACCTTAGCTCGTACTTTCTTGTATTCTAAGTGTGTCTCTTATCTTCGGTATACTTTTTTCTTCTCCGTTATTAGTTTGTCTATTTCTTCATTCCAGGTCTTCAGCCATTTCCTTTTTTCTTTTGCTTGTATCCATCTGCCTTTTTAGCTGTTTCTTTTATTAGCTGTTTTAGTGGTTCCCATTCTTTCCCTAGTTTTTGAGTCATGATTTTATTTTTCATTCTTTGTTGGTATATTTCCCTAATACCTTGTTCTTCAAGAAGGTTCACTTTAAATTGCTTTTTAGTTGGCATCTTCTTTTTGGTTCGTGTTTTAGGTATTCCATTTTGAACCATTATTTTGCATATTATACATTTTTTCGGTGTGATAATTGAAAATAGAGAATTTCATTTCTTAATTTAACCTGTTCTTCCAAAGAGATATATTTAAATAAAAACATGTACAATTTTTCAAACATGAGTATATTTTGTGAAATTTTGCGATAAATATAAGATTTCTTAAAAACAAAAGGTTTTTCTCAAAAATGGCTAAAAATTATCTTTTTTCTAATATAGAAAATTACAGTTACGAAAAGTGTATGACTCTTTTGCGGTGAATTCCCTGCAGGTACTTTCAAATTTTTGAAAACATTATTACAAAAACGCAATTTTTTTGATAGATATTTTCTACATAATGAAAATTGTTCTTAAAAACTAAATCTTTGAAGAAATACATGTATACTTGTTTTGAAGTATAAGTAGTCTTCAAAATTGCAAATTCGAATTTATTTTGAAGAAGAATACCTTTCTCGGGATATCAGGTTGCAATACAATGGCAATGCCATAACATGGAAATTTGAATTATTGGAATCACTTCTCACTGTTGGGCGATACATCTCGCTGTATGGAACGCCCGTTTGGATTGTCGAATTAGTGTTAGATTAAAAAAAATAATTTCCGCAGCTGATCCGCTATGATTAATAATGATTTTGAGAAGTGATACCTGAGTTGTGTAAAAAGGTAAGGTATTGTGGGATTATCGTATTAGATAAAGATTAATAATGCAAGAAAGTACGTGGTGTTTTATCATCACTAGTGTAATGAGTAGTTTAAATTTATTGATGATATTATTCCATAAATAATTTATAATTAAACAAATATGATCAAATCTTACATAATTTATTATTTATATTATATTTATTATTTATTACGCCTCACATGTTGCTCGGACGTTCCTCATATATTCCCCGAAAGTTTTTCACATGTTCTCTCCCTTTCTCCTCTTTCGTAAGTATCTAGTTTGTAAGCTAGGCCGTAAGTAGTCAATGTAAATAGAAATTAAGAATAAATATGATTGTTTTCCTCTGCGTACCGTCGAACGTTTCTCGCACGTTTCCAATAAGATCCTCTGAGAAAATAACCTCACTTTTCACATATGTTACATATTACTCCTATGTTCTCCATATATTCTCCCCATCTTCCTTCTCATACTCCTCAGGTGTTCCCCATAAGTTCAAGGCATGTTCCCCTGTTACGTTATTCTGGAAATTAAATTGCTGACTCATTTTTTTACACAGCAGATTATTTTTATTAAACGTTCCGGCGGCGAATAGTTCTTTCACTCCTCAGCCGAATGGCATGGTAGGTTTTAAATGGCGATTATACCGGTAAGAGCTGAAGCCTCAAAAAATTAAGTTGGAGCTCCCTAAGATTTTTCGCAAAAACATCACTTTTTATTATTGTTTTAAATTTTAAATATCTTCACTCTGCAATTCGACATTAGCGTTTACACAACCCTCGTTTCTGAGCGGAGAAATCCTCCAAACATTTTATAGAACGTCGGATTTATGACAATTTTGTTGATTATGTTTCAAACACAACTTTACCTGCGAATAATTCGAGTCCCTACAGTGTCTGAATTTCCTACACAAGCTACACAGCTAGGTCGAATTCAGTCGCTTTATGAAGGAGAATCCTAGCGGTTGGCTGCTCTGTTTGGAAATTTTCCGTGGTTTCTCCAATCAACGCCAGACAAATGTCACAGCAATACCCTAACAAACGTGCCACAGACCTCTTTCCTTCCTCTTCCTCCTTCTATCCTCACTTACACACACTTATACTTACATGCACTACACTACCACACATGCCGGGAGACGGTCGAGAGCTTAGAACCTGTCCCATCAGGTCGGTCCGTCTGTCTTCGCTCGGTTCCTTTGCCTGTCGCTCGGTCCCACTATCTGTCACTCTGTCGGTCTGTCACTCTGTCGGTCTGTCACTCTGTCGGTCTGTCACTCTGTCGGTCTGTCACTGTCACTCTGTCTGTCTGTCAATCTGTCTGTCGGTCGGTCTGTCGATCGGTCTATCGGTCGGTCTGTCGGTCTGTCTGCCGGTACGTCTGTCGGTCTGTCAATCGGTCTGTGTGTCGATCTGTCCGTTGGTCTGTCTGTCAGTCTATCTGCCTATCTGCCTGTCTGTCGGTCTGTCTATCTGCCTGTCTGTCGGTCAGACAGTCTGTCTGTCCGTCTATTGCTCGGTGTATCTGCCTGTCGCTCGGTCTGTCTGTTTTTTGCTCGGCCCTTCGCTCGGTCTGTCACTCGATCTGTCGGTGTGCGACCTGCTAGTGTGACAATCTGTGTGTGGTCTGTTTGTTCACGCTGATTCAAGTTCAAAATAGTTATTCAAAATTTTGCAGGGAGAATGCAACAATGAATGTGTTAACAGCTTATCCGTAGCAGCTATGGCTGTACTAACAGTGATCGTAGCGAGCATGGTACCAGCTAAGATGGCTCAGGAGAGCGTTGTCAAGGTCGATGCCACGAGCATACGTCATTGGCACGAGTGCCACGACGAAATCGCCCATTCACGCAGTTCATTACCCCGCCAAGCAGTTCATTACCAACGCCATTCCTATTGTAAAACAGCGGGATTACTAATAGTTTCCTTTCCCGACGCTAGTTGCGCAGAGAAGCTCCCGATGGCACCACGCGCAGAGAAGCTCCCGACGGCAAGAATCTCCCGGTGTGGCACGATGCCACAACGCGTGCCACTGCCACCAGTAGAAGACCTTGACACCATTGGCTCAGGACACCAACTGACCGGTTCTAGGGTTCGATTCCGAAGGTTGCAGAGCAAAGTTCAGCAGTTATCTGGAGGAGCATTCTAGCGCCCGGAGGCTCTGATCGATAGCTTTCAGTGGTTTCTTTGTTCAATACCAGACGAATGCCGGAGCACCACTCATAAAAGGCAACGGACAGGGCCTGATCTTTTCTTCCTCTTCCTCGTCTTATTCACACACACACTACTTACACACCGACATGTACATGTCCTACACTCCCATACATGTCAGAAGACCCTTTGGAAGCAAAGGGCTTGTCCCGTCTGGGGATAGATACCTGGATGTGGGAAAGATTTCGCCACATCTAATCATAAGGTCTAATGACCTCAAATTCGAAAACACGAAATAATCAATCATGTAGCGAACGTGGCAGGGTAGTGTGGGGAGGGTTGGGGGTGGAGAGGGAGGTAAAGCTGGTCGGTTGGGACGGAGTAAGGGTGCATTTGGCAGTGCGGCTCTGGTCTGGGAGAATTACGTTGTAGATAGAATTCATTCTATTTCCTGTGTAATAGAGTACTGTGGTAAATAAAACGCTAGTCTTCTAACACACACAAAAATTATATCACTGCTTTAAATGATTTCGCTTTTCAACATTGCACCATATCCTTTTTGAAGCAACAGTATCGACCTCCTTGTTTTAACACAAGTTCATAAAAAGAAATTAAATCTTTACAAAAAGCTTGTTCTTGGTGATACGAAATGCAATGGCACTTGAAAAATTTCTAACTGAGCTACCTTGTCTCAATTTTAAATATAGTGATAAGTATTTGAGGTGAAAATGATCTAATTTCAACTCCAACAATCGCATTTGATGGTATATCTTTGCCAGGGAAGTGTATATACCTAAAATAATTCTTACAAGTACAATAAATAACGAAAGAGCAAATATATGCGCAAGTACAATTATATTTCCTTTATTCCTCTTAGTACCGTTTGGAATTAAATTAATATTCACTGAAGTAATATATAATAAAAACAATTACAATACATGACAATGGAACAAGGGGATTTAATTTAGTAATCTGTGTTTAGTGTTTACCAATCTTCCGCGCCTTGAATTTATTTTCATGAATACATTCTGCGTTTAGGTATACATTGTAAAATGCCAACATTCAGCAATCGCTTTTATGATGTTTGCAAGGGAAGTATATATAAGAAAAAACCTTGCCAACAAGTACAATAAACTAAAGAGAAAATGTATGCGCAGATAAAATTATATTTCTTTCATTCCTCTTAGTTTTCCAAATACGTACGTAGGTCATTCAATAATTAAAGAGACAAATTGGTCTGGAGAAAAAACAGCAGGTAAAACAAAATTGGTAATTTTAGGAATTTAAGTTGGCATTACTGGGATGAGCCCTGACCATCTGGAGGATCAGCATTGTTGTGTTCATAACCTCAAATAAAGTTGAACGATGACAAGTCCACTTGCAAATATAGTATAGTAAAAGTAGGAAGAACTGCAGGAATGTTTACAAGTGGGTACAATAGTTTAAAAGTGGTCGAGACTCAGTGACTTACAAACATCATTCTGGCTGCATCAGCAGTAAAAGTCAAGTTGACTGTTTGGAGATGCAGTAAGTGCGTTTTTTTTGTAATTATCACAAATAACAGCATATAATAAACAGCCATTACTGCTTAGATATGCTTTTGAACAAGGTGAAACCAGTGATTAGACAGAAACGTCTGGTATCTGAGAGGAGAGGTGTGATTCTCTAGCAAAACAACGCACGTCCTCACACTGCTCAACAAAGCCGTGAAACCATCAACAAAATGGGTTGGCAGGTACTGCCTCATCTCCCTTACAGCCCCGATTTACAACCGTCTGACATCTATTTGTTTGGTCCACTGAAGCAGGCATTACGTGGGAAGACTTTCCAGGATTACGAGGTTGTCAAACAATTTTTGGGAAATTGGTTCAAACACCAAGATAAAGAATTCTTTGCAGCCGTTATAAAAAATCTGCCAAGCCGTTGGAACAAGTGCATAAATGTGGGTGGGGAATATATTAAAAAGTAGGAAAAGTCCTTTTTATTGTGAAAATAAACGTTTATTTCTCCAGACCAATTTGTCTCTTTAAATGCCCCTCGTAGAACAGTTTGAGAAGCGGTGAATCATTTGCAAGTAATACATAATAAAAATCAAGGACAAAATAGAACAATTGAACAAAATAACTTGATTTAGTATTCTAAGTTTTCAGTTACAGCTCATCTTTTGTGAGTCGAACTAGTTTTAATGAATAGATTCAGTAATTTAGTGTACATGATAAGATGCCAACGTTCTAATACAAACACTAAAAAAGAAATTAGTAAACCAAAAATTAAAATAAAAAATGGTCCTTGCAAATGAATGAGAGTCATTGCTACAGGAGGTTTACTTTCTAACTGTCCGCGTTTTGCCCCCAAAGGTCGTGTATTCCTCGTTAAATCTTTCCACCAGACATTTGTAAGAGAACTTTCAATCATACTGAATGCGTAAAAATTCCACCATTCAAAGAAAGGACTTCCTTCTGTGAAATATTGAGCTACAAAATCAGAAGCAACATTCCCAAAAACATGCACATGAGTACGTCCCGTACCTACGTACCCGTATTGAATATATGCCAAATAAAGAGGTAAGCCATATCTCGAGAAAACGCAACTCGGTCCATACAAGCAAATATATCGTCACATATAACTAACTTTTTACGAATAGCAGTAAACATTGGATCATCGACATTGCTATATGCCTTCTCATAATAATGATGGAAACCTACATGCAAATCACTCGAGATAATTCCTTCGAAAGTAGATATTGGATCCTCTACGATAGGATTTGTCAGCAATCCAGTGAGAGCCGATAGATAGCTATAATTTATGAGCAGTCCGCAAAAGAGCCACATCAAGAAAATTCCCCTCGTGACAACGTCATTAGGGGTGCAATTCACCCCCACACCCAGTAGAATTCCTAGAACAGATAATATGGAAACTCCGTCATGATATCCACTTGACCGTAACGCTGAGAAAGTCAAGCATACTGAAAATATACTGAGAGTCACACAGAGCCACATAGGAGTAGAAAAAGCCAAAAACAAGCTCATCCAACGAGGAAGAGGCATTCCACAAGGAACGAACCACAGCGTTTTCAGAAGCCAATATGCCACTCCTATTTCCGCGCCAGGGTAGAACCAGCTGATAACACCACAGCAGCCTAAGGTGACGTCTGCCGAACCGTTGCTCACCATCAACCAACCTCCAATGTAATCGTCCCCAACAGGTAAGTACTTCACGGACATGTTCATTCGCCTGAGAAACAAATTCATCATCCTGATGTCCAAACCGTCGGAGACAACTGCGCCACTGGCGTTTGATGGCGACGGTGGAATAGTGAGCGGAGGGGATATGTACAAAGAAGCAATTATCGTGCATCCCGAGAAGTAGTTTCTAAGACGTCCAAATAAAATGATTGATACACTATCAATGTTTCGCTGTTTCACCAAGGCGGGAAGAGTGGGTCCTAAACAATCACGGCCTCTGCCTAAAGGTTTCCACCAGAATACATCCACTTCTGCTCCTTTTTCCTCGCGTTTATCAGTCTGCCGGAGTTTTTCTTCTTTTGATGGTGTCTGCTCGGTCACACGTAATACAGCGCATCGATAAACTTTGTAATTCCACAGCTCAATCAAAAGTCTGACAACCACGGTGTCATTTTGAGTTCCTTCGCGAGTTGTTAGTAGGACATGGGGCACTTGCGGACTCCATGTGTAATTTTGCTGCAGCATTTCTAAAGCGCTATGTAGCCTATCTACAGGTTGGTCGTTTAATATGATCAACACCACTCTAGGACGGTGTATGCGATTTTCGTTTGTGAAGAGTCTGTCGCATTTGTAGCACAACGTAACCACTTTATCATATGTTTGCATGCGCTCAAGAAGTTTCTCTATTTCAGTGTCCATATATGTTACATTTGGTTCTTTTAAGAGAACGGGTAATTCGCTATCATCCGCTGAAATGGGTGGAGGTAACACTATCAGTGTTGGGTTAATTTGGTCGTGAAAATGCAACTTCTTTGCTAAAGTTTTAGCCCAGCCATTGGTTGTTAACACGAACTCCATTCCGAACACAAAAGCTATAATAAGTAGATTCAAGAAACTCATAGTTTTCTACGTAAATTTGAAATTGTGAATAGCAAGGTCTACTCAGCCTTATTTCCAAATGAGTACGAATATTTGCTTTATTAACAGTACAGTTAACGTTACATTAATTGTATAGCGGATGATCGAAATGAGTAGTAACAGGAAAACAGGCTGAAAGAGAGGATTCCTTATATCCTCTAAACGTGAGCAGGTTAAGCCAACATTTCTGAAAGGACAAGAGTTAAAAAATTATCAAGCAACGCCTGCCGTTTTATTCCGTGACTCAGCCCGATCTTCTGAAAATTAATGTGTTTCCCGTTGGCGTGCTGGAAATGGAACTGGGAGGGCTCGTGAATTATGTAACAGATGCAGATAACAGAAATTTCGTATTACTGACTAACTAGGATACACATGTTGAATGATAGATTCAAGAAAATCATTATTCCTTCTTTTCCGATGCCTGACAAATTATTTTTTTGCTGAAAGGTTCCTCGTCGGAGTGTTGAAACCTAATTTATGCGCTGAACCGTAACTGTCTTTACAAGCACTCGCGTTAATATTGTAAATACTTACGTGAGAGATGGCTTTCTGCAGAGAGAAATTTGATTTGGCAAATTCAGACGACACGATTATCATCTGAAATATATATGCTTTTGCAATAATGATAGAGATTATTCTGACATTATACGGATTACATAGAAAAAAGTTAAACAATTCCGATAGTAATCAAAGTATTAAGAGAGAAATCATTTTTGTTTTTGCAAACCTTTTATTTAGACCACTTGACAAGTACTGATAGGGAGTATCTGAAGAAACGCCATAAAAACGTCCTCTTTGGGTATGCTGAATCCCAGGCACTTATTAAAACTCCACGTTTTTCACATTTCACGACTTGTTTTGCTTTTAAGAGTATTGTTTCACTTTCTTCGTTTTTTTCTTCATTACTTTTTAATTTTAAGTCCTGTAGATAAATCATTCATGTAAAATTTAAAGAGAATAAAATTTCCCATAACTATTTTATGAAACATTTCTTTCCCAAGCTGCTAATTTTTATTTGTGCCTGGGTACAACATAACCAAAGAAAGATTTCATGACATTTTCCAGGCGGAATGTAGGTATTTACCGACTGGACTAAAACCATTTCTGATTAACTTGGTCAAAAAATTAAAGTTTTTATAAAATGAGATTAAAATTGAACAGGTTTAGAAACTATCAAACGATGTTGTTGTTGTTGTTTGTTTTTTTGCAAAATCTCCTCAACTATTTCAATGAGAATCTTATTTTTCTCTTCCATAATATTCTGAAAGCCATACTTCAATTTTTCTAATAGAAGGTCGAAAAACTGCATCAAAGTGAAAAAAATGTCATTTTTTATAAAAGATTATTTTGTCCATATAAATAGTATTACATTGCTCTTTACGTGCCAGACGGTTAAACATGGAGGGCCAGATTTTCGGGCAGCCATCAAAAGGGTGCAGCACTTGTTCGCTGCGCCGGACTGCCCAACGAGCCGGATCGCTCGGCTGCCCCTTATTGGCCAGCCGTGTTGATGTAAATGTTTGTTATCAAACATAGACTCATTTCCCCTAATACACATCATACGCGAGTGTAAATTAAACCTTGATGTTAATTGATTTTTAACACTGTAAATATTACGTTCTACATAATTTTCTGTAGAGTCTGTTGATTTTGAAAAAAAAAAGTTCAATACTGAGTGCAATGATCATAGCCTTGAAAGCTAAAGTGGCTTTGTAATGTTGCTATGTTAAATGAATACAATGTATGTTATTCATACTATTAAATTTAATGTTTCAAAGCACATGAAAAGTGTGCGTGATAAGGTCAGTTTGAGGCATACAGTAAACCCTCATTAATACGAATTCCAAGGGACCGAAATAATCGGAGTTCGTATAATAAAAATTCGTGTTATCCGAGTACTATAAATGTATTACCATAATCCCTTGCCGGGACCGACGTTTTGTTCGTGTTGCGGCGAAATTCGTGTTAAGCGAGTTCGTGCTAACGATAGTTACTGTATGTTGAGGTTTATTAAAGTATTATTTTCCAACGTCTTAACATGTTTACATTTACTGCTGTCAAGTGATTCGGATTCAACATTCGGGGCTTCGGGGCAGTGAGCCAAATTACTTGGAAACTAAAGTTCGTAATTTGTTCGTAAGGTTTGTAAGGCATTAATGTTTCCAGTTGGGGCATTCCAAATCCCTCAGGCCCATCTACATCACAAACCGTCTATAATTTCTTGGTCTGACAGACAATTCTCTGCAATCTGTATTTTTAATTTAAGAACTGAATTCCACACCTAGAAAAACGGTACGAACACCGATTACGTCCCAGTCGAGCGGTAGGCAACGCAAGACGACCTGGTAGTCGGTTAGGGATCGATGAGATTGGGGAAACTAACTGGCACGAGAAAGTCTGTGCCATTCTCTAATACCACTCGTTATTATGATCAATAGTCACAAAAGAAGTATAAAAGATTTCTTAGGACTGTTGTTCGTACGGCTGTCTGCTATTGCCTAACGGCTGTATGGTGAGACAAATAATAAGATGATTAAATTAATTTAGAAACTACTGCAGTATAATTTTTTAAAAATTGAATTCAAACGGAGAAAGCGGAGATGCAAGTGCATTGTTTTGTATTCCTTTGCATTCGTAAAGTATCACTGCCTCCTCTGAAATAGTTATCAAGGCCGCCATGGACAACTTTGTTTTAAAAGTCGCGTCCACCTGACATAAAACTTCACTGTACCCTTTCACGTGTATTCAGTTAGAGGAATTGGGAAGTGAAACGTGTCTGTCACAGGCTGAGTTGCAAGACGTGAATATATCACTGTAGACAATTGAGTGAAAACTAAACACTTATCGGAAGAAATTATCATTCAGCGATGGATGAAGAGAACGACCGCAGCGAATGGTCCGCAGAGAAGAAGATCACGATGCGGCGAATCTTTTGTGGGAGGGCGCCATCCAAGGGATTGCTGCTGTTGGCGGCTATTCTACTGGGCGTTGCAATATTCGTTGTCTTCAGCGCCTTCCATTCGTTCATCGATAAGCTGCAGGTACGTTGGCGGCGCCTCTGCTTATAAGATTCTCTACACTCGCGCTCGAAATAACCTTCAAAAAAGATGCACTGGAGCTTATGCGAATCTACAACAGCTGCATTACACAGCGGTACTTTCCGAAAAATTGGAAACACGCAAGTATTTCCATGCTTCCGAAAGAGTGAGTGAATATAGATTTTGTAGACTATTAACAGTCTCACCCCAATTGCATTCTAGTTATAACCGCGCAACATTCCTTGACCGATGGCCTACCTTTCTCCTCGGAATCAATAAACAATTGAAGGCAAAAGCTCGCGGTGACCACTGATGACAACATTCCATACATAGAAACTTCGTTGGCGCGAAACAGAAGCTAGTTACTTTGAAAGAGAAATTTTCTTCGTATTTGTTCCTCGATAATACCTAAATAAATGGCTGAGGCAGTTGCAGGACTTGCACAGGGGGCACCTCAAACTCTTAAGAAAGTTAAGAGAATGTACAGTAGCGCCGAACCCAAATTTATCGAGAAAGTTGCAATGCATGTGAATTGAAAAAAAAAAGAAAAAAGGTTTTGATGTGAGCTTTGATTGTAACGCTTTATATAGACATTCTGCATAGCTTGAAGCAAGTATTTCCACGATAGGTAGAATAAAGACAAAAAAGATCTATTGCCCCTTTGCAATTCCTAGAGACGCCCGATAAAGAAAGGTAACATTTAAGAAACCAATTTATCATACTCTATGTAACTATTTTTTCTTAGATAATATTTCCAACAACTTTCCACAGATCTTCGAATGAAAGGTTGATTTACAGTATTTTAAGACATTAAAATTTTGTCTTGTTAGTTACTATTTATACTGACATAGTTGATAAGAAGAAATTCATTACAATAAAATACAATTTACGACAGGCAAACAAGTCAGTGAGCTTCCCAAGTCAAGAAATTAGCCAGTCATGCATTACAAAATAAGAGGGGCAATTTTATATAAAATTCTGAAATAAAAATGACAATGAAATATATACGAGGTCAAAGATTAATTAAGCTAAATTTCTGAATATGTAGAGCACAATTTTTATTATTGAATTATTTTCAGACCTGGCCGCACCAGTAGCAGGTTTGACTTCAATTTTCCAGAGGTTGCCATTACTTCAAGTACTACAGTGGCCGACTTTGTAACTAATACTTTCCATTCTACCCGCATTCCTTCAATCCATCGGTCAAAAAAAGTTGCGCGGATATTACCCAGAGACCACCAAAGGAGGCGGGGGAATTAACGTCGTATTCTAGAATAAATTGCAGTTTAATACAGAAGGAAAATCTGTACATTTAAGAACAAAAATGATAATAGAAATATTTAGAAACTAGCGTACCCGTGCGAGAACTCTCGCATAGTAAACCCCATTCTTTCCATATCCATTTGTCTATCCTTTTCATTAAGAAAGAAAGTTGTTAATGAAACGTGTTTGTTTAAAAAATGTATAAATGTAACTTCGAATGTACTTTTTTACTTAATTCTAATGTATTTACAGAATATCAAACAAAAATAACAATGCAATTGATGTTAGAAACAAATTTTCAATAAAGGTTTACTCAGCATTACAGAGAGATGTTCTTGGAACAATTCATACTTCTTTAAAAAAACATTTGAAGAAATTATTCAGTCTTCCTTGAGAGTTAACTTTTCGCTTTCTTTGATAGTCACAAAAACATTAGAAAAGGATTTTACTCTTGACAAAGCCTAGTTAAGTAGTGCGAAATACTGGATCGGGCTAGTTCAACCCTATTCTTTGCAATATTATTTAACTTTACTTGATTTGTTAAGAAGAACAGAGGGGGCTTTGGAGAGTCAGGGTGCCAGCTTGCTAGGGTGCAGAAATTGAAAAATTATTTGTATAATGAAAAACATTGGATTATTTTCTGCGTTGTTACTTATCTCAAGAAAAGCAATTCCGAGCCAAAAAATAATCAAACTAATATTTTCACCTTTGAGTACTAAATACCATTTGTTACCATTAGAAACAATTGGGCTTGGACTTCACTTCGGTATATTGGGAATGTTGCTCTAAACGGTGTTTCCATTATCTTAACGAACCGACACCTTGAGTTTAACATCAAACGGTATATTATTTACAATATGAGTTTGCAGCTGGGCGTTGATGTACATACTTCCAGATACCGCCAACATTTAAATCGTGCGTTTGGGCTGAGATCGTTTGTAGTTGTCGAGTGACTTGCACTATTCTTTCCATAATTTTAAATTTATTCAGGTATTGTAGGCTTGCGCGTTTTGATTTTTGTTTTTCATTTATTTCAAGCTATTTTACTTTAGCTAATTTAAAAAGTTTGTACTTTGTGTCGTCCCCATAGCACACGTTTTCCCCTACTACCTCCGCGTAACCGTGCGAGAACTCTTGCATGTTAAGCCCCACACTCATCCCTATACTTCTATTTCCATTCTAAGAAGGAAAGTTGTTAACGAAACGTGTTTATTTGCTTAAACATGTATAAAGGTAACTTGCAATGTACTAACACAATTACAAATAAAAAAAGCAATGCAATTGATGTTTAAAGAAATTTTCAATAAAGATTTATTCAGAATCATGGAGAGTTTTCTTGGGACAATTCACAACACTTCCTTAAAGATATTTGAAGTAATTATTCAATATTCTTTGACAGCTTATAGCTTTTCGTGATAGTCACAAAAATATTAGCTTTTTACTTTTGAGAAAGCTACGTGTGAGAACCCGCTGACTTGAAAATTTCATCAAATGATAACGAAAATATTGGTATAGGTAAAACACAAACACAGTCTTCACTCTTCACTTTTCACCCACATCCTTCAATTGAGTACACAGCACTTACAGACCATGCCAAAACGTTAATTGAATAGTTTCACAACACGCATAAGAAACAATCTTCATAGGTATCAAGCAACTATAATAGTACTTCTAGTTGTTGCTGGAGAGCAAATCTTGAATTAATGATTATGCAAATAAATCTAATCAGACTGCACAAACCACGATGTATACGGAAAGCGTAAATATAAGATTGAGGAATCTAAGCCTTCTAAGTATGTCGTCACAAAAATGGCTACCAGCATTTAGGGCTGAAATATTGAGATTGCCTTGATAGTATTGAAGCGCGGAACCGAAAATTTAATTGAATGTTGAAAAATGTCTCATCTTATAGATTACGGTGTGGAAAACGTTTCTTTGAGGCTTTAGGCCTCAAAACTTTAGTTTTTAAGGCCCTAAAACGCTTTGTTTATGAGTTATTGGCCGATTTAGATTGGTAAGTCATGCGGGTTGCATCTTACATGAATATTTCGATGCGTTTTTTTAAAGAAATAATCCATATTTTTAAAGTCAAAGTGGAATTCTTCAAGTCTCCGTGAAATTCTCTTTCTTTAGAGCCCTCATTTATAAAGATTGGTTGCGTGTGAGAGCCTGAACCCAAAGGTATACTACTGAAATAATACAGGAGACGATATATTAGAATAATTTTCATTATGTTTGTGTTAAATTTTTTTCAGTTTTTTGGGGATGGGGGTTTCTGTGACCTCTCTCAAAAGTGCTTCTGATGGTCTCGACCTCCTTTTTGAAGAACTAATTCAACATTCACTATGTTGCTTCGATTTCACAAGTTATCTATATTGACATATGGTAAAAATGTCTGATTTCAACGTCGTTATGAGATGACCTAGCTGTAAGAAAATGCTGAGTTTCCACAATGGGATTACGCACAAATAGAGGAAAAAACGACATCTGGGTCTTGTAACGCTGCGGAAAATCAATTTCTATATTTCAACGGAAATACATGTTTTGTGGTTCCTTGATACCCAAGAAGTGTGTTTTGTTTTCTCGCTACCGCTTAGGTAGTAGAGAGAGTTATATAATGCTGCGCGAAAAAAAACGATGATTTTTTCGGCAGAAAAAAACTCTTGTACCCGGGCCCTGGTAACAAAGAAGTGGATAACCAGTAGCTAAATCGAAAAATCGATTTACGGGAAAATGTCTGTCTGTCTGTCCGTCCGTCCGCCCGGGTGTCTGTGAACAACACTAGCGGCTAAACCGTTCAGCCGATTCTCTCTACTTTAATTTTGGGGGGTGCTTTTCGTGAAGCCCCTGAGAAATTTTCAAAACTTTCAAACACATGGCTCCATCGTTTTTGTTGAAATTTTGTTGCAGGATAGTGTGAAGAACGTTTAAGAGAATGGTGTACGTATAATTTTCGTTGAAAACTCCTGATTTTTCGACTATTGCAAAAATTCAAATTTTTGGGCGCTTTAAACTTTTGACATTTGGAAATTTCGTAATTTTCAAAAATCTACAAAGTTGCATTTTTTCGGGGTCTTCCTATAACTACAATTATGAAGAGAAGCATTTTTATCTTAATGAAATGAGTTCATGAAAAACAGATAGAATTTTTGTATGTACATATGTATTTTTTTATTTTCTTTAAACCGTTTTTTCTTAAAAACGGTCTTAACATTTTTTATTAAATTTGCACATTAGCATGATGGACTGTTAAGAGAAACCGAAAAATGGAGAATTTTTTTTAACAAATATATACTTTTGGCGGTGATTGATGACAGCTGGGAAGAGGATGAGACAAGACCGCAAACTAGCCCAGATCAAAGAATGTAGAAAACTAATATGAGAAAGTTTGTGTCATTATGTAGCACCACTAGTTAAATATTAAACAATTATTTTCTCAGAAACGGCTCCACATTTTGTCTTTAAATTTCAATTTTCTGTATACGTACGTATAAACGGAGTAATATACGTAGTATAGGAAAAGTTAAGTAATGCTGTCCGAAAAAATGGCGAATTTTTACAGAAAATAATTCGTTGCCAGGCCGTGTTAACGGAAAAGTGGATAAATTCAGTTGCTAAATTAAGAAAAAAATCCCCTAACACGTGGTGTAGCCAGACTCCCTGTTGTGTAACTTCTTGATACCGAAAACCATTTAAAGCAAAATGTCCGTCCGTTTGTCTGTCTGTCCATCCGTCCGTCGGTCCATCCGGTGCTTGTGAACAACACTAGCGCCTAAACTATGCATAATATTTTCCCAAATTGAAGAAACCCCTGTCATCTGTCCTGAGTCAAAGCTCTGAGATTTTGAGAAAACATTCATTAAATTTTGGGGGTACTTACATGAAGCCCCCCAGACATTTTCGAAATTTTCTCAAAAACGGCTCCAACTTTTTGTCTTTAAATTTTTTTTAAGAACAGAGTAAAATACACTTACTTACTTACCTGTATTAAGGTGGCAGAGGTCCGATTTTTACGGATAACTTTGAATTATCCAAATTTTCCTGCGGACCTCTATTATCGAGGGTTCTTGACACCTCGCGTCAAGCAAAGCCTGCGGACCAATCGTTGCTTAGTGACATCATTGCGGGTGGAAATCAAATCTCATTCAGGTGGCACCACTGGGTTTAGCGCAATGGTAATGAAATTACCGTGCGTCTCTGATACTAATCTCGACCACCAGCAGGGACGGATTGCCCATCGTTTTGGAGGGGGCCATAATATATATTTTGTTGAATAATAATCAATAATTTGCTATTATTAGAGACAGGATTTCCATGCACTATCAAATGCTAAAATATGCATGCAATGAAAGGTCAAATTTTGCATTTTCTGATTTTTCACCACAATGTTCTTTACATTTTGGAGAAATTTCAAGTCACGATTTGAATTTAACACTTTATGTTATTTCTTCGTAGCAGTCTCACATCTCCGAATAATAATTCCAGACACTTTAATGTCCAACAATTTTTAATGACTCCAGGAAGACCTACAGATTCTAATTTCTGAACATCAGGAAGATAATTGTTTTCATGTGTATAGATCCGGAATGCCCTATCTTGTATATTTCTATAGAAATCGTCAAAACCTTCGATTTCCGATTTTTTCGAATGATATATTTGCCCCTACTGAAACATCACACATTTCCATTAAAATTAATTTAGTTACAGGCTTTAGTGTTGCCTCAGTAACTCATGTTTGCACTAAGTGTGACATTATTTTCTTTCTATAGCTCTGTCACTATGAGAAATAGATTCAAGATAGTGACCTCTTCAAATTGTTAGAACATTTAATCTGCAAATATAAATTCAAATTATATAGACCTACATATTTCTTAAGAAGAGCATTAGACTTTGCTACAAATTAACGTGTTTTGAAACAAATTTTACTCACATTTTGATGCAAATTAGTGCCAGATTTTAATTAAGACAAGCGTACTGTACTAAAACGTATTTATCTAAACGTTCAGGTTCAAACTATCTGAGCAGAAATTATATAGACTCGAATTGCAGATATGGTCGTAGAAATCAGGTTTAGTACATACTTGTTTTGTCGTACTACTTTCTCTTGTTGATAAAAATATTATTTTTACAGTCACAGCGAAGCAAAGACAAAATATGAAATACTCCACGATTTACATTTTTTCAATAACATTACAAGTAAAAGAAGTAAACTTTTGAAACTCGAGAAAAATGTTCGGAAAGAATATTCATACTATCAGATATAATAATATTTAAAAAATATGTCAAAAACTTTCTGCACAACAATGTTTTGAACCTCAGAAAAATCTCAAAACTGCTTAAAAATTATATGTAGTAGCCCGAAAAAATTGTTTGCACTTTAATAAAATTAAAGTTGTGTTTTTCATTTCATATCTATGTCATTCACATTGTTTTATCATTTGCTGAGTCTTAGTATTTCCAATTATATAATTTCTGCAGCAACATTACACCTGAGCATTAGACATTTCGACTAGGAAAACATCAGTAGATATATTTTTTTAATTAATCAATTTTTACAAAATAGCCTACTTACTTCTTTCGTGCTCCAGACCATCGTTGTTTCTAATCCTTCCTTTGAGAAATGTTGCACACGAAGCCTTAGAATAAGTCATTTTATACCTAACTTCACATTAAGAAATTTGTGTTAATCTCTGTTTCACGCAGCATATTGAGAACCTGCTGTTGATTATTTTCCTCTGCCATTGTCAGTTATCAAAGAAATATTGAGTTTTGGCGTCTTGTGTCTTCAGTGTCCTTCGCGACTTATAATATGGCGTTGATAATTCATTTCGTGATCGTTGCTCAGTGTACGTGTACTCGCGTCGTAAATCCAAGTAGTGTACCGGCAGCTTAAAATGTATAGTATAACAATAAGCACCGAGGAAAACTGCCTGCTATCAGAATATAAGATCAACATACTATTTATAAAAAAATATGCATCAGTTTTAATATTCGCAAATTATGCAGAGAAATAATAAGAAAGTACTTTATACGCTAGATAGAAGTCTAAATATGCAGTATTAATTTAAAAAACGTCCAAACATACATTATGCATGAATTTTTACAAAAAACTTCCAAAACATGCAAGTACGCACGGAAAAGTATGCATTTTTTAAACGAGTTTTTCATGAAAAATGTATTTACAAAGTTTGAAATCTCTACGAAGCTTACTTAACCCTCCGGCGGGCGCATCCTTTAATTTCCCACCAGCAGGTGCGTGCGGGACTCCGCACCGCATTTATCACTTCAGTCGTGGCTCGTGGTTTTCTAAATGGGGAAGGCTGCAAATGTTTAATTGCTTGGGTAGGGGTCCTTCAATTCGGAGGGCTGTACTAGGTTTTCATTTATAGGGACAGCAGGGGGACCTGCTCTTTGACACAGTTTTATCTGGATATTCATTAGGACTTAGCTTTTAAATATTATTGTATTTCTAAGCACTATTTCTTCCGATACATACATAAGGGAGAAGCGCTCCTACCGCGATTTTGAACAATTTGTTGAAACTCGGTGCTACTCACTGAGCTGCATAGTAATGCAATGTAATTTCGTATCTGAAAGCACTCCCTTCAGACGCCAGGCCCCACACTCTGCCCACGCTTCAAGGCTGCCAGGCGGCATCCTTCGTTCGCCCATAAGCCCGTGAAGCGAATGCATGACGTCACGCCTCGTCGTTTACACAGGCCTTATGACGGAAGGAAGTGGGAGCCTAAAGCTTTTCTCTTCCCTATCAACAGCTTCAAATGCGTTACGGACGGCCGTTAACGAACCGACAAAGAAATTTTTTATATGATTGTTATATAATACTACTCAGAAACGATTATTAATAAATAAATTCATTAACAAATATATTTGTAAATTTGTTTTGGGCGGCGATTTTTATAACGTAGGCTCCGTCTTACAGCCTTTAATGACGAGCCGCGCCTGATCAACTTCGATTTTCGCGTCAATAATTATTACTTTTGTTATTGAATATAAAAAAAATATTCTTTATGTTTTTATATATATTATTTCATAATAACTAATGAAATAACAATATTAATAAGAATTGGATCCATCACTCACTCACTTCCGTGTCTTGGTGTCCGTGTTAAATGTCGGGGAATGAATACGATGCAAACGTGCCCTCTAACGTTTCTTCGAAACAACGCATTTAATTTGAATTAGTAGTTAGTACTTCCAAAATCTGTGTCATAAAGCTAATAACAAAACAGCAGTAAGAAGTCTAATGGATAAAATACGCAAATATTATAATTTCATTGACCAAGCGCCTGCGGTACGGACTGCCACAACCGTTGCAGAGTTCAAATTACTATTGAATGACAGTCGATTGGCAGTGTCTAAAATCGTGATTCGAGTGTCATCCGGTTGAAAATATATGAATGAAGAATGAGTATGAGCTTAATAGTGCGACACCAATTATTTACACGAAATCAACAAAAATGTAAGAATGCGGCACTGAGTGCTGCTACGCGCCACCGGAGGGATAAATAAAAACATGCATTTGCATGGAAATCCTGTCTCTAGTTATTATATTCCATATATTTTGTAGAGCATATGAAAGTATGCAATATTATTTTTTAAATAATTACATAATTCTGACATAATTTTGCCAAATAAAAGGAGGGCAACCAACGAAAACTGCGGATTCAGGGGGGGAATGGCTCCCTTGCCCCCCCTGGACCCGCCACCGACCACTAGTGCCGGAGGACACGGAAGGTGTGGGGAGCGAGTCCCACAGCGTCGACGCATCTGCACAGCGCGCGCGCCTGCAGCGCTGCCTGGGCGGCGAGGCCCCGCGCGAGCTCCCCAGCGACGCAGCCGTGCACTGGCCTGCCACTCCCACGCCCCTCCAGCCCCACAGAGCCCCCGACGACTGCCCCAGGGAGTGCCACGGACGACGCGCCAAGTACGCTCTTCTACTATCTTGAAACGACCGGCTTTTTAATCCACTGAAATTAGTCTGTTAACACTCATTTTAACCCACATATACATATTGGCTCTAACAACTTCATAACACACGTACTTATTCCTTCACCCGGCACGTGAAAACACATCACAAGACGTTGCGTGGTTGAAATTTTCCATCATGCAAGTGTTACATATTATGAGATGAATAATACTAATAAATACGATATTGTAAATGAAAAAAAAATGTTCAAACACTTTTAGTTTCGTCTTTAATATTATTTTCTTTTTTTACTTTCTCGTACACATAGCATACAATATAATTTAGTTAGTATATGTATACAAATAGAAAGTTATGCAAAAATCGATGTCGAGTTTTTGAGGGGTTTACTACTAATAAATGCGAGATTATAAATAAAAATATTCGTATCCTTTAGATTCCCTTTAGTGGAAAAGATAATTTTTTAGACAGTCACTAGCAGAAGTGAGTCTTCCAGGAAATACTTAATGAGCTAAAAGTTGAATTGTATCACTAGTGTTAAAACAGACATGCACAAGTGTGCACAGAATGCACAAGTATTTCAACTAGTAGCAAATTATTTCTTTAAATTGCCTGAAAAAATACAGTAAAATACACTTATTAAGATTGTATATGTTCGATTTTCACTGTTAACTCTGGATTTTCGAAAGGTTTTTAAATTTTTTTCAGCCTCTTCCAAGAACTACAAAATTAAAGATAAAGATTTTTTCTTCAAATAAAATTTGTTCTCCATAATGAGTGCTTTTATTAAAGTCATCCATATTGTTTTGTAAATTTTAGTAGTTTTCACGCAACATTGCGTGCAATATGTGCAATTTAAAAAATTACAAAAACAAGATGTTTTCAAAACGGCTCCAAATTTTTTTCTTTAACTTTTGGGTAAGGGTAGTGCCTAATGTACTCTATTAGATGACATAAACTCCATACTACTCTATTCTTTTGTTTTTTAAAAATTACAAAAATGTATTTTTTGATATGTCTCTCACGTCGTTAATATTTACAGTAGGGGCGATTTGTTCACATTATTATATTTATGAGTACATATGCTTTAATTAATGTCAGTTAAGTTTGTTGAAAACACAACCGTTTTGTTCTGTGAAAAGTAGCTCAAAATTCAGCGTTTTCAAAAAACGCTCAAACGCCATTTTCTTAAAAATTACTCCAATTTTTTCTCCAAAACATTTCGAATTGATTGCACTCTTTAATACGACGTAAAGTTCAATTTAGGGTATTTGTTTCCCAATAATTATACAAATGTAACATTTTTGAAAGATCTCTAATACCGTTAATATTCTCATTTCCATAAATTTGTAAACACATCTTGTATTTGTGAGTTTATGTACTTCAAAAGCTTTCTAATGATGGTTTATCTAAAACTGAAAAATTGTCTGTGAAAAACAGCTTCAAATTTAGCATTTACAAGAGCGCTTAAATTTCATTATTTAAATACGGCTCCAAATTTTTTCAAAGAAAATTGCCATTTAGGATGAGATTTTACTGTTCTTTAATATTCTTAAAAATATTACGAACCGAAAAATTAATAAAATGTCACAGAAATGAACTTTGGGCGGCGATAGATGGCAACTTGCAAGAGAATGTGGCAAGTCCGAATAGCTAGCCGAGACCAAAGGAAATGGAAAACTAATACGGGAAAGTCTGTGCCATTCTATAGCACGGCCCGGAAACTAATTTTTTCTGCGGAAAATTTGCCATTTTTCGCACAGTATTACATAACTTTCCCTACACTACGTATATACGTACGTATACGGAAAGCAGCAATTGCAAAAACAAGTTTTTTTCAAAAATGGCTTCAATGTTTTTTCTACAAACGTTTGATAGGAATTGTGCTAAATATACTCTACGCGATGACATAAACATCAGTATGATCTATTCTTTTGTGTCCTGAAAAATTGCAAAAATGTAATTTTTGGACTTTTCTCTCACGTCGGTAATATTTACATTAGCGGCGATTTGTTTACATTATTATATTTACGAATAATATGTGAATGTGCTTATTTACGAATAATATGCGAATGACATGTGCTTTAAAAAATGTCAAGTAAAGTTTCTCGAGAACTCAACAGCTTTCTGTGAAAACTAACTCAAAATACGGCATTTTCAGAAACGCACAAACCCCATTTTCTCATAAATGGCATAAATTCTTTCTTCAAACTTTTGGAACGGGTAGTAATTGCATTCTGTAATACGACGTAAAGTTAATTTTGAGTTTTTTGTTGTTTTTCTTTCAAAAATTACACAAATCTGATTTTTGAAAGATTTTTCACATTTTTAATATCCACAGTACCAGGAATTTTTAAACATGATTATATTTGTGAGTGTAAGTGCTTCAAATGACTTCAAATGAATCTTTTGAAAATTCAAAAAGTTTCTGTGAAAAAGAGCTTCAAATTTCGCATTTTTAGGAACGCTTAAACGCCGTTTTCTTAAAAGCGGCACATTTTCAGAGAAAATAGCTATTTAGGACGATGTTTTTGAATTATTTAATATTCTAAAATTAATATTTCCGTTCTTCTATTAGGAAACAGAAAAATTAAAAAAATTTCAAGAAAATGTACTTTTGGCGGCGATAGATGGCAACTGGCACGAGTATGTGGCAAATCTGAATAGCTAGCCCAAATCCAAGGAAATAGAAATTTAACACAAGAAAGTCTGTTCCGTTCTCTAGCACCTCTAATTTTCTTTAATCTTTTTGTGCAAACAAAATGTACAGTATTATATAGCACAAAAGACTTTTTTCTTTGGGGCATTCTTTGTCATGACGTTCAACAAAAATCGAACGTTAGGAAATCATGCAAATAATTTTCGAATTTAGCATGATATAAAGACGAGACAAAATTGTATTTTTTTGGAATATTATCTACAAATTAATCAATTTTTTTAATAATTTTATTAAAGTTTCAGGTATTGTTGCATTAAAAAATTCCAAGCTAAGACTGCATTCATACATTTTCGTCTAATATTTTGTTAACACTATCTAGTGATGTCAAGCAACGGAAAAATTGCACAATAAAAATGTTCAAGATGTGTGAAAGATCATAGGAGAAAAAATTGTTAAAATAATCTTTAAAAATCGATTGTGAAAAAACGTCATGCATGTTCATCCGTGGTTATTACAAGGATTCAAACTATGAGCATTTTTGTAACAAAATTTGGGATAAAAAGTTCTTTTTACCTGACAACATGATTTTTTATTGAGAAAACGATTGATCCATTTCAATTTTTTGCTAATTCTTGAACATTTAGCTACTACCTGAACAAAATATTAAACTAAACTTTACGTATACCGTTTTAGCTCGGAAAAAATTCAATGCCAAAATACCGGGAAAATTTATTGAAATCGTTAAAAAATCGAATTATTTTTATTAAAAAATAACGTTCCAAAACATGTTTGACATTTTTGTTATTAAATCAAGCTGAATCCGAAAATATAATTTTTTATTGGAGTTAGGGATTTAATAATCCGTAAACGCAGTGTTCAATCGACTTAAATAAATACATTTGTGGATACATACACTTTCATGGCACACGGCCCGAACACGTGTTCCACAGCACATTACAACTTACATCCGCACTCCACTAGATGTAGCGACCAACTGTACTAACTGACAACGCTCTTCAAACGAACACCAGTGGGGCTATCTTGATACATTACTGATTCAAACCCAACATAATTTTTGGCATGATTTTCGAATCTTCGATGTTTTTGTTAATCGTTTTGACAAAGTATTTCTTTTTATTCTTTTGTTTTTTGTCAAAAATTACGCATTTTTTTTAAATATCTCTCATTCCGTTAATGTTTATTGATTGGTATACATTACTGAATTTGTAAGGTGAAGTGCATCAAATGTCTTCCAATTAAGTTTTTCGAAAACTCAAAGTTTTCTGTCAAAAAAGAGCTTCACATTTCGACAATCAAACGCTAATCAACATTTATTCAAAAAGGCTCCAATTTTTTTAAAGAAACTTCCCACACCTGAAGAGGTTTTACTATTCAATAATATTCTTAAAGTAATATTTCGGTTCTACAATTAGGAAACCGAAAAAATTTCCAAAATTAGAAAAATACTTTCGGCGGCGATAGATGGCAATAGGCGAGAAGGATGGGGAAAGATCGAAAAGACAGCGCACACCCAAAGAATTTAGAAAAACTAGTACGAGAAATTGCTGTGATATTCTGAAGTATCACTAATTTTTTTCTCAAAATATTGAAAAATATTGGCTCAAAACATGACTAAATTTTAGTAAAGTTTGTTAAAAGTGTTTGATATTTTTTACGATTCCAGCAGGCGTTCTACGAAGAATGGATGGACACTGTATACAAACTGTTCACCGTTTCGTCCCGTATCAGAGTGTTGTACCATCAATAATGAACAACTGCGGCTGTGCCTGGGAGGGCGTGGTGACTTTGGAGGAGAGCTCGGGCTTCGGGAACAGGTTCCTGGCATGGGCGTCTGCGTGGGCGGTCGCGCACATCACACAACCTTAAGCTTGCCACGCCCACATCCACGCACGACCTATTTCACAAGCCTTCAAAAAACTTGCCGACTGGTCCAAACCATTATCGCCATGTTGAGAAACTGTTCCTTCGGGTAAGACCGGAAAGGGAGCTCGGTAAGGAGGGAAAATATTTTCAAAATTTCTGTAGATTAATATTCTAAAGTATTAAAAGTTCAAATTCCGTAATGTATCGCATTCAAAAATTAGAATGCGATACATTACAGCGATCTTTAGATACACCGAATCTATATCAATGGTGTGACGAAAAGTTAAATAGAAAGAATTTAAATTCTGGGTTAATCCTATGTTTGCAGATTTGAAAATACATAATACTAACTGGATCCTTGCCAACATTTTGGTGGTCGTGACGCGTCGTAAATAAAGATTTTAAATTTAAAAATAATTTTAAATTTAGAAAAAATCTACAATTATTTTTCTGTTTATAGATAAGAGAACGTACAAACTAACTTGGTTAGAGATTGTTTGCTCAAACATAGAGTTTTGAATGAAATGTTTTATTGGCCAATGACCAGAATTGAATACATTGAGACAAACTAGTTGATGAGAACGGTGAAACTAATCGCATTTCACTTTCTCGTTACGAAGTAGAGAGAAAGTTATGTAATTCTATGCAAAAAAAGGCGAGTTTTTGGCAAAAAAATATTTTATTGCAGGGCCCTGGCAACGCAAACGTAGATAAATCCATTTGCTAAATTTAGAAAAAAAAATCCTCTAACACGTGGTGTAGCTAGAATTTATGCTTTATAGGTTCTTGATATCAAAAAATCGAATGACGGCAAAACGTCCTTCCGTCTGTGACGAAGGAAATAATCATGAAATAAAGTAATAAGTAATAAAGCACCTTGACCGCGACCTTGACATGCCCGTTTTAAAGCCGTCCAGCCTTCCAGGTTAATTTTGTCTGCGTCTGTCATGTATTCAAACCCGCATTGAGGAAAGCCAGTTATCGTTAAACACATGGGTAAAGTGAGGCATTGCGTCCATCTATATTATCGATAATATCGTTTCATTGTCATTCTCATATTCTTATTCTCTAATTCTTATTTTCTGATTCTTATTTTCTTATTCTTATGCTTATTAAACTTACCTAACAAAGTATTCGCCTCGCGGCTGACTCTTGATTAGCGTGCTTGCTTTTCACTGCGCGGTCCCGGTTTCGATTCGCGGTCGAGGCAAGATTATAGTGTGCGTTTTCCTTGCAATGTCTGAGCATATATTGCTGTGTGACGATGAGAAAATTCACTTCTCAGGTTGAGAAGACCGGAATATGGCGTTGGGATGTCTACGTGCTAACCATATGTACCCCCTTACCCATGGCCACGATGCAGGCACGTCGCCGGTAGGCCTGAGCCCTTGCATGGGCTGACGTATCAAGTACATACAAACACCTCATTCACATACATTCATGCTGAAGAACAAATTACAGCTGACCTTTTTTTGTACATATTAACAAAAAAGACGTACAAAATATAGCTCTATTAAATTCTAACTATTCGCAACTTAAATTCTAACCCTGCAAGTAGTTTTTACGGAGATTACTATTTTGAATTTTCAATATTATCAATTCATATCTGTTGTACACTAAATCAAACACGTAATCCAGTTTCTGCAACAATAATTTTATTTTACCAATAATACCTTAGAATGACGCCAAAACTCTTTATCAGGTCACAATGGCTAGGAGATACAAATTTAGCCAGGTCGTTTATAAGGATTGCAAATGCCATGTCAAAGAATAGTCCAGGTACGTGTGCGACTACAAAGTCAAGTTGCTACTACTAGTTACAGCTTCGAGTATGGAACGCCAGTGGCGGTTGTCGTCTCTTCATGCTCCCGCGCGGTGGCCCCCTCCGTCAGGGGGCGGTGGCTGCTTCATGCCCCTGTGGCGTCATGCAGGTTGCAATAATACACAGACGAGAGTAGGTTTAACTTATTGCTAGTTTATTAATAAATAAATCCACCACCGAAATAAACCTTAAGTACAATAGTCAAATGAACGAAATAAATTGATCCCACTACTAGAGTAATATTGATTCTACGACTACCACACCCTCTACGAAATTATCGAATAAATCCGATCGTGTGAAGCACTGCAGAATTTCTACACGACTCGATACTTGAGTCTCACTGCATCACGACAAAGTACATTTCCGGCCCTAGCCTCCGCGCACGCGGTCCGCACCCCACCGGCGGCTGCATCCGATCTGCACAGGTCGACTGCTTGAAGCCAAAAGGGGCCGGTGGAGTGTCGCAGCCCGCCTAACTTGGCTGAGACGCGATCTTCCATCTTTCTTTCTGGGCTTTTCCGCCTACGTCACATCCTGACGCCCCACCCCAAACCCCGGTGGTCCCATCCAGCGAGCGCATGGTCACCTCTATGTTTGTGCACGACGCTACACCCCTCACCTTCTGGTAGAGGGAGGGGTCGCTATGCCTTGAGCGATCCCCCTTCCCCCGGTGAGGGCCGCCGGTCGATCAAGGGGTAAGGACGGGGCGCGCTTCAACCTCGCCCTGGCGGCAGCCTCGGGCTACTTTCTGGCCCGTGGCGCCGCCGGCGGCCTTTTCGAAGTACCCGCATAGGCGGACACTACAATATCCCGTAAGACGATAACATAAAAGACAATTGGGTGTTAGGAATTTTTGAACGGGATTATAACATTATCAGCAACTATGATTCATTGGTAAGTTCAATGTCAGGTACTGTAAGAACTTTTCTGAACAAAGCTAGATATGAAAGAAATGAACTATGAAAACAATTTCACCACATGAAAATACTTAGTTTACAGAGTCGGCAATGCTTCATTCAACTATTATATAGTAAATTATTTCCTCTAACACGTGGTGTAGCCAGAATACATGTTTTGGTTCTTGAAACCTAAAAATCGATTGACGGCAAAATGTCTGTCCATCTGTCTGCCCCGCGCGCGCCCTCTCGCTCGCCACGCTCCCCCTGACTCGTTCCGAACGGGTCAGTCGACTCGACCGTCACTACCGCTGAATTCAAACAGGGTCGGCCGCATCTAAACCGTGTCGGTCGCTGCATCTCTGATTGGAAACGCATTATCATCATAATTCGTTTCAGTATCAAGGGACGGTATCAAAAATATGGCGCTAGTCCCATTTTTTGGTGAACTCTCCGTATTTTCGGAAATTGCAAGATGTTAGCATTTGAAAATTACGAAACTGAAGACAGAGATGTTTGCCTAAGTAATGTCTGTTCTAAAAAATCAACTCCTTTAAAAAGGTCAGGTTTAAGTTCTTGAGAAAAAACGAGTAGTTTTCCTGTAACTTGTGTCTAAAATTTACGACTTTTTAAAAAATGTTTTGTCTTCAAAACTGCTCCAAAGTTTTTCAATTAATTTTCTCCTCGTTTGTAACATTCGTCGATAGACAATACGATGCTAGTCCCACAGCTTAGTATAACAGTTGCGAAACTCCCTATGATTTTTTTATCCGGCTAGAGTCCCTCGATAGCGCAACCGCCACCATTTAATATCCTCTCTCCCGATAGACCGCCGGGTAACAATGAGAAGCTGAAGGAAAATTATGACAATCGCTGACGTTATGGAAATTTTCAAGAATATTGATATGGGTTACAGATAGATTCATGGTCTTCAACTAACAAAATACCAAACAGTTCTAATTCTCCTCATAACTGGATATAAAATGGCGGGATCGGTGGAACAATGGAATGCGCTTCTCTATATCTAGGGACTCTACATCCGGCTAGAGTCCCTAGATACAGAGAGTAGCGCATTCTATTGTTCCTCTAATCCCGTCATTTTATATCCAGTAGTCAGGAAAATTCGAAATGTGTGGTAGTTTGGATGTTGAGAACCATGAATCTCTTTCAAACCAATATTAATATTCTTAAAAATCTGCATTACGTCACCAATTGTTATCATTTCTGTTCAACTTCTGAAATTATGCTTGATGGGGCTATCGGGTGAGAGGATATTAAATGGGGAGGTTGCGCTACTCTCTGTGTCTAGGGACTCTACATCCGGAGAGACCTCAGCACTCCGAGTGGCGAGCAGGAGACAGCACCAGTACGATGAGGCGCGGTATTATTTGCATACAGTATACACGTAATTTGAATGATGGTATGTGATCGCAATGCAATTGTAATGCAGCGAGTTGAATCGATGAATATTATTTATTTTCCACTCGTACCTCACTTGTCATTGTTAAATTGCGACTGACCACATTTGCGTCCTGTATACATTCATGCAAGATTAAAAATGCCAAAAAACATGCGGAAATGCCTATAGTACTATAAATTGTAGCAACAATCAAAAGAATTCGCCAAATGTATCCTCCTTTAGGTTTCCTAAAGATACATGAAAGGGAAGCTTTAAGAAACTTGTTCATGATTGCTACTTCAAAGCGCATTCGTAAATTCATTTTAAAAATTCATACTTTTTCATGCATCCTTACGTGCTTTGGAAGATTTTTCGGTAAATTAATGAGTAAGGCATTTTTACTATTCCCGTATACGTACGTATACACGGAGTGATATACGTAGGTATAGGGAAAGTTATGTAATGCTGCGCGAAAAAATGGCCAATTTTCGGCGGAAAAAAATTAATTGCCGGGCCGTGAAAACGAATAAGTGGATAAAACCAGTTGCTAAATTAAGGGAAAAAAAACTCCATCTTCGTGGTGTGGTCAAAATCCATGATTTGTTGCTTCTTTATACTTAAAAATCGATTGACGGCATTCTGTCACGTCTGTCCGTCTGTCCGTCTGTGGTCAACGCTAGCGCATAAACCGTTAGGTCGATTTTCTTCAAAATTGATATTCCCGAGTCGATCTGATTCTAGTCAAAGCTTTGTGATTTTGAAAAAGATTCTTCAAAATTTGGGGTACTTTATATGAAGCCCCTCCGGGGATTTTCAACATTTTCTCAAAAACGGCTCCAAATTTTTTCTTTAAATTTCTTGTATGAATAGAGGAAAATACACTTTTTAACATTGCATAGCTCCGATTTTCACGTACAGCTCTGAATTTTCGAAAATTGTGAAAGCTTGAATTTTTTTCGGCGTCTTTCTCCAACTACAAAATTGAAGATAGAGATTTTTTCTTCAAATAAAATTTGTTCTGCAATATGAGTCCTTTAATAAAGGTCATGTAAATGTTTTTCACAATTTTGGTAGTTTTCGTGCAATATTGCGTGCATTATGTGCAATTTTAAAAAATTACAAAAACAAAATTTTCTCAAAAACGGCTCCAAATTGTTTCTTTAAACTTTTGGTAGGGATAGTGGTAAATGTACTATATCAATGACATAAAAGCCATTTTGGTCTATCGGTTGGTTTTTTCAAAAATTACCAAAATGTAAATTTTTTTACTTGTCTCTCACGTCGTTAATATTTACATTATCGGCGATTTTTTTACATTATTATATTTACGAGTATATATGCTTTAAATAATGTCAAGTAAAGTTTCTCGAAAACACTACCGTTTTCTGTGAAAAGTAGCTCAAATTTCGGCATTTTCAGAAATGCTCAAACGTCATTTTTTCGTATATGGCTGCCAATTTTTTTGTTGAAACTTCTGTAACGGATAGTGATAATTACACTCATTAGTATAGCGTGAAGTTTATTTTGAGTTTTTTTTTGTTTTTTTCAAAAATTATATAAATGTAAATTTTTTGAAAGATCTCTCACATCTTTAATATGCACATTATCCGCAATTTGTAAAGATGATTACATTTGTGAGTGTAAGTGCTTCAAATAACTTCAAATAAAGTATTTTGAAAACTCAAAACTTTTCTGTGAAAATGAGCTTCAAATTTCGCATTTTAGTAGTGCTAAAACGCCATTTTCTCTTAAACGGCACATAATTTTTAAAAGAAAATTGCTATTTACGGCTAGGTTTTGTGTTCTTTAATATTCTAAAATTAATGTTTCTGTTCTACCAATAGGAAAACCGAAAAATTAAGAAATGACAAAAAAATGTACTTTTGGCGATGATAGATGGTAGCTGGCTAAGAAAGAGTATGGGCAATTCCGAATAGCTAGCGAAGACCCAGGAAAATAGAAAACTAATACGGGAAAGTCCTGTGCCATTCTGTTTCCTGTTTTTTTGACAAATAGACTTTCGTCGTATTCTCACAACTAAATTTTAAAAATACATTTGTTTCTGAATTACATGTATTTATCAAAACCACATCTTCAAATAAGGTCATGCTTAATTTTTTCAAATACGAGTAGCTTTTCTATAATTTTGTGACAAACATAATAGCCCGCTGTAAATTTACAGCGCTTCGGACAGCTGGGTGCGTCGTAAATTAGAATGGGCAATTTTGTATATTATTTCTTTCTTCGTTTCTTACATTAGAACTTTTGTTATACACTTACACATTAATATTTTATAAATAGTTTATTTTGAAATATTTGAATTAAGTAAAAAGAATTAATAGGTCTCAGAATATCGACAATGCAGGGTCTGCAACAATGGAATTCACTTTGCGCTCGCGAATTTCTGTGAATTACGTATCATTGTTGTGACCTGAAGGAGCTGTATGAAAAGGAGTTATAATTGTCTAATTTATGTTGATATTTGCAGGCAAATATTTAGTTTTGCACCAAATGCTGTACCATTTGTAGTGAGTAGAGAATTTGTTGCATGGTTTTAAAATACTCTTCTCTAATCATAGCCCTATGGAATGCATTTCTATATTGTGCAGGTTATCAGGCTTCTTTTTCCAATATAGGTTTACAAAACGTTTGTATTAAATTTTGTGCAGTTGTAGAATTCACACAGTTCTGACAACACTGCGATGGAAACAGTGAGTGGTAAGCTAAGATGTTAGTAGCGCACAAAGTGCAATATTTCAGTACTATATAGCCGTTTCCTCTAATACGGGAAAGTAAGTGCTGTTGTAGCACCACTAGTTTCATTTAACAACAAAACAGTACGTACAAAGGATAGAACGTACGGAAGGATAGAAGTGTATTATTTATGTATACGTTTCTTACATTCTGAGATAATACCCCTACACATAAACAAGTAAAGTTTTGACTACAGATAGAAATGAGCGTTTGTGGCACTATGTGATACGAAAAAATCCGCCAAGCACATATGCCTACCGACTGCTGGTTCATCAACGCCGCACTGACAATAAAACAACTGCAACAATGCACCTCAACAACGCCACGTTGGCGATGAACTGAGAGCCGCCGCTGACAACACCAACGCCGCTTGGTCATATTACTGAGTTTTGCGTTTTGCGAAAACGGGAATTTCAACGAAAATGTAACCTTCACTATCCTTTTAAGCGTCCTTTACGTTTATCCATTTCTTTTTAGTTTTGAAAATGTCCGAGACTTCATGTGAAGTACCCCCCAAAACTAAAATATCGGTTTCTAATTCAAAGGGCCACGGCGTCAGCCACATCAAATGGAGAACATATATGTACTTTGGTGAAAAGCCTCCTATTAGTTTAATTGCTAATCGTTGTTCGTTTAGTACTAATTACTAAGCGTTGTTCGCACACAGACGGACGGGCACACGTTATGCCGTCAATCGATTTTTCGGTATTAAGGACCCACAAAAAATAGTTTCTGACTCCATAGCGTGTTAGAGGAAGTAATTTACTACTATAGGGGTACGATTTATCCACTTTTTCGCTAACAGGGTTCGATAATACGTTTTTCAGTTGAAAATTCGCCGTTTTTGCCAGCAGCATTACAATAATTTCTTTGAACTGCGTAAGCAGTAACGAGAAAGTAAAAAGAAAGCCGTTCTGACCGACCTCATCTGCTTGAAAATTTTAAGACATTTGCCATCCAAAAATGGACGGTGTTATGCATCAACCGGCTATGAGACATCATACAAGTTTTGAGATAATCGTGTTCAAAGATTTTATTCTATTTTCAGCTCTAAAAAGTGTAATTTAATTATTTCATTCATTAAAGCGCCAAACTACACAAACATGAGTGGAATATCTGGCGCTTACTTGCATAATGTGAAATTAAGAACAGCAGATATGGAGATTTAGGTTTATAACCAATTATTGTGAAACATAAAATCCCTGATGTGACTGATGGCGTTTACATTTTTCATTTATTATAAGGCTAGTTTTACCGATTTGACGCTAAAATTTTGCGTAAACTTAGAACACGGCGTCCATATCTCATTTTTTTTTTCAAAAATGGCGCTTAACCGGTTGATGCATAAAACCGTCAAAATGCAATCAGCACAGGGCCCCTCCTTCCCCTTTACGGAGTAGAGGTACTGGAAGTAAGTGGAGGTACTGGAAGTGAGTGGAGGTACTGAAGGGGGGGAGGGAGTGGAGGTACTGGCGGATCATAAAAGCGGAGCCCCCGCGCGGAAGCCCGCCGAATTCAAACCCGGTCCAACGAAGTGGTCTAGGCCACAGGATATGGACTACGTGCTTCAATATCAAGTCTATCCTGCTTTTAGATGAAAGAAGCCTTTAGATGTCTCAATTACTTGAAACCTGATTGTGTTCTCAATCGACTGTAAGGCGTAATTTTACAAAACGGTATTTTTTAACCCATTATAATCGTAGCTCCTCTGGATATACCTACTCCCATGAGTGGGAAAATATTAGCACAAACCCCTAATGTATGAACAATTTAATTGAAGTAATAGAGATAGTAATAATCTTACAAGATATAATTAAAGGGACCTTTGATATTCTGTTGAATTTAATCTCAACGCTTAGACATATTAGCATGCGATTTTCTCAAGTCATGCGGTTTGCCAGACAGATACTGTTTAATTCGTTATAACAGTCTGGTAGTTCGACGTTATATTCCGATATGAAGCTATTCTTACTTTTAAAACAAAATTTTACTAAATATGGAATATTCGCAAGCATCCAGTCAGTCCATATCTATTCCCGATATTTCTATCTCGTTTTTATTTTTCTTATTTTTCATTTTCAAAGCTTTATTTAATTTAGTTTTCTTGTGAATATTTATTTAAGAATGTGCCATATTGTGACTCTGTAAACACTCAGGAACGGTCTGGAGGAAGAAGACGTATTCAGCACAATCGCATTCGTGAATGAAACTGATACGGAGGCCGCTGTTGCCTTCGCCGCTGCTGTTGCCAACGCGTCTTCTGCAGCGTCCGTTCCCGGTCCGCTTGTATACCGGTGAGTTCCTCTCTGAAGCAATCGGGCACAAAGCGATCGCAATAATCTGAAGATACCCACTTTCTTAAGCTTTTAAAGCTCTAACGTGGAACGTTTAAGTAGAAAGAAATGGGAAAGTAAACAATTCAGAGTTCTGAAATGATGAGAAAAACAGGCTAAGTATTTTGAAGCAATGTCTTTTGCTCTGAAATGGAACAATCTGAATTCTTTTTCTTTGTATTACGACAGTACGTGTATTTCTACAGTGGCGCAGCTCCGTGTTAAATGCCCTATGTCGACTTGTTGGTGAGCGACTTACGCGATCCGGGAGGCGACAAGGGAACCATGGTGCCGTGATACCATTTGTGATATAGCATCAGTCTGCTAAATCTCACCAAAAAGGAAAGGTTTATATATTTCAAGCACAAGTTTTCTTCATTTTACCTGAAACTATCAAGAAATTGCTGATCCTCAACAGTACAAAAACAACACAAATATAAAAAGAGATTCATGGCGAAGGGATTATTGAGAAAAAAATTGTATCTGAATTCGTATTGTCTAAAAAACAGATCGAAATTTTTCTTAAACTTTTTGCGCGGATTTCACTAAGTGAACTAACATGAGGTAATTGCCATTATGATATAATCTTTTAATTTTACACCTTTAAAATATTTCTCGCGTGCCAGTATTTACATTACCGGCATCATTATACATAATTACATTTGTGAGCACAATTGCTTGAAATGATTTATGTTTATCAAAAACTCAAAACCTTCTGTGAAAATGAGTTCAAAATTGCACCTTTTCAAAAACGCTCAAACGATACTTTCTCATGAACGGTTCCAATTTTTCAATCAAAATTTACATGTAGAACCAGGTTTTATGTTTGTACAATATATTTAATATCGTATTTCAATTCAACAAATAATGACACGAAAATTCAGCAAATACGAGTTTCTCAGTTTAAAGTAATAGTGATACTGGAAAGTAATACTGTGATCATTGATATTCAATCACAATTGCTGTCAAAATTGTGATTAAAACACACACATCCTGTGACAATTTTGTTTTGTTTTGTAAGTAAGAAATTGCTACTGTTTTTGCTTCCCTTATCAATACAGGCTACACTTCATGCGCTAATATTTTGTTATTTTACTTTCTCACACATACTTCATAAGCAGAGAAAGTATTGTAATCGTGCGCCTACAAAAGGTGAATTTATGACACAAAAACTTTTATTGTCTGACCCTAGTGCCCAAAAAGTAAAAAAATCTTGTTCATGTATATAGTAAATTACTGCCACTATCACGTTGTGTAATAAGAATTTATGGTTAGTGGTCTTGATACCGAAAGTCGATTGAGAGCAAAATGTATCTGTCCGTCTGCGTTCAACGCCGGCAGCCTACACCATTCAGCCGATTTTTTCAAAATTGATATTCCCTGATCGGTTTAATACAGAATCTTTGAATTCGAAACAGATATTCAGTTTTTGGATGTTCTTTATTAGAAATCTCAACATATTCGAAATTTTCTCAAAAAGGCTCCAAATTGTCTGAGTACGCTTTGTCCTCGGGTAGCGTAACAAACACTTCAGAGGATAGTGTAGGTATCATTTTCGTTGAAATTCCCGATTTTCAGAAAATTACAAAAGTTCAATTTTTACTTTCTCGTATACATACGTATATACGGAGTAATATACATAATATATTATATGTCCAATTTAAAAAAAAATACAGAACCAAGATTTTCTCAAAAACGGCTTCAAATATTTTCCTTAAAATTTTGGTAGAATAGTATTAAGTGTACTCTATGAGATGACATTAACGCCATATTGCTCTATTTTTTTTTCAAAAATTACAAAAATATAATTTTTCGACTTGTATCTCACGTCGTTAATATTTACATTAGCAGCGATTTGTTCACATTATTATATTAATGAGTACATGTGCTTTAAATAATGTCAAATAAAGTTTCTCGAAAATTGAATAGCTTTCTGTGAAAAGTAGCTCAAAATTGGGCAATTTCAGAAACGCTCAAACGCCATTTTCTCAAAAATAGTTTCAAATTATTTGTTCAAACTTTTCGAACGGATAGTGCTAATTTCACTCTTTAACATGGCGTAAAGTTAATTTTGGGTTGTTTTTTTTTTCAAAAATTACAAAAATGTAATTTTTTTAAAGTTCTCTCATATGGTTAAAATGCACACTTGCAGCAATTTGTAAACTCTTTTGAATTTGTGAGTGTAAGTGCTTCAAATGACTTCAAATGAAGTTTTTCGAAAACTCAAAACTTTTCTGAAAAAAGAGCTTCAAATTTCGCATTTACAGTAGCGCTTAAAAGCCATTTTCTTGGAAGGGCTCCAAATTTTTCAACGAAAATTGCCATTTAGGGCAAGGTTTAATTGTTTTTTATGTTCTTAAAATAATAGTTTTGTTCTACTATTGGAAAACCGAAAACTTAAGAAAATGTCGAAAAAAGTTTGGGTGGCGATAGGTGGCAGCTGTCAAGAGTATTGGCAAGTCCGAAAAGCTAGCCGAGACCAAACGAAACAGAAAACTAATACGGGAAAGTCTGTGCCATTCTGTAGCACCATTAGTTTCTTCAAACGTGTCCGAAATCTAGTTGCTAAACGAAGAAAAAAAAATCCCCTAACACGTGGTGTAGCCAGAATCTCTGCTAAGTCATTGATACCGAAAAACCAATTCAAAGCAAAATGTTCGTCTGTCTGTCTGTCCGTCCGTCTGTCCAGTGTATGTGAACAACACTAGCGCCTAAACTACGCATACGATTTTTTCCTAATCGAAGAAACCCCTGTCAATGTGGTCTGAGTCGAAGCTCTGTGATTTTGAAAAACATTCATTCATCTTTGGAGGTACTTTACATGACGCCCCCGGAAATTTTCAAAATGTTCTCAAAAAAGAAAACGCCATTTTAGTAAAAACAAGCTATAAAGTTTTAAAAGAAAATTGCCATTTAGTGCGAAATTTTTGTGTTTTTAATATTCTAAAATTAACACTTCTTTCCTACCATTAGGAAACCGAAAAATTAAGAAAATGTCAAAAAATGTACTTGGGCGGCGATAGATGTCAGCTGGCAGGAGTATGTGACAATTCCAAATAGCTAGCCGAATTCCAAGGAAATAGAAAACTAATAAGGGGAAGTCTGTGCCTTTCTGTGGCGCTATTAGTTTAAATACCTCTCACGTTAAAATTTGCATTACAAATGTCTTTCATTGTTTAATGAGTTTGTTAACACATAACCTAAAGATTTCTCTACTAAAGGTTTTGGAAAATCCATAAGTTTTTGTGTATCCGGGAAATAAAAATGGTCGTTTTTGTCAGAGAGTTGCAGATTGTTGAATAGGAGAAATCATTGCGGGAAACATAAAACTGTGAGTAAAACGTTTCAATGTTTTAAAAGATATTGAAAAACGATTGGAATTATTCGAAAAGCGGGAGAAACGGAGAGTAAATGTTATTAGGATGAAATGTATAACATCATAATAATTATTATTATGGCCCGGATGTTGATGACATGTCATATTTTTTCTTTGCGTCATTTTCATGGAAAATGTAATATTAATAGTCGCATAAAGTCATATTTTGGCAACCCTTTGGTCATTTACGTTAATTTTTCATATTGTGGCCATATTTTCTATGAATTTTTGTATTTTTTGTCATTTGCCGAACACATCAGCTGGTCAGGATTGGTCGAGCTCGCTACTCGGCGAATGCTGAATGTGTGGAGCCACCTTAAAATACGCTTTGGAGAAAGAAATATGAAGGTCTCATGTTCACTGAAATTCCAGATTTTTTATAACTGCAAAAGTGGAATTCTTTTTGGTAAACATCCCATTTTAAAATATTGAAAATAAAGTTTTTTTTCTCTAATGAAATCTGCTCCTCTAAAGGCATCTTCAAAGAAGGAGCAGTTCAATTTTTCTAAAATTTGAGTAGTTTTTGTATAATTTTGGGAAATTGATACGCAAATTTAAAAAAATGGACCTTTTTTCTCAAAAACACGCTCCAATTTTTTTCTTTACATTTTACTGCTCATGGTGCCATTTCAGGCGAACATTTTTATTTTAGAAATTTGCAAAAAATTAAAATTTTATAATACACAACATTTTAATACACAATAAGTCAAGAAAAAGTTAATTTTGCTTTGGTCAAAGTCTGTTCCAAAAAATTGGCTCTTAAAAAAAAGCACTCTTATAATTTTTCGAAAAAAAGTACAATTAGTATAATTCGCGTAAATTGTGTCTGAAATTTATGCAATATAAAGAAATTATTTTCTCAAACATCGCACCAAATTTTTTTCTTTACATTTTCTTCTTATTTATAAAAACGGACAGCAACAAATATGGTACTAGCTCGATTTTGGGCGAACTCTTCGTATTTTCAAAAATTGCGTGGTGGAAAAATTTTGGATTGAGACAATTACATTTTTTAGCGTCGGCGGTGGTTCTTTAGATTTGTTAAAACATGAGCGTGAAATAGGTCCTCTTGTATAGATTTTACCTTTACGGTGATAATTTTTTGCAATTTTCGAAAATAGAGTTCGCCGAAAATAAATCCAGCACCTCTTTTTATTCCTGGTTTTGATTCACACGAGGAGAAAATTTAAAGAAACATTTGGAGGGTTTTTGATAAAATAATTGTTTAAAAATTGCCTACATTTCACGCGAAATTACCACCAAACATTTAAAAAAATATTCATGACCATATTTCAAGATGTCTTGAAACAAGAGATTTTATTAAAAATAAGATCAGCGTCTTAAAAATATTGTAGTTGCATGATGACAAGACAAAAGGTTAACTCTTGCAATTTTCGAAAACTCAGGGATTTTAACAAAAATTAGACATGCAACATTCTTTTTAACGCCATTTATGTCATCTAAACTAAATTTTCTTTAAAAAAATTTGAGCCGTCTTGAAGAAAATTTTGAAAATGTCTGTTAAGACACAAAATGTCGTCAGCGATTTGGGGAGTGCAGTAAAGATCAAATTGGGAATGTCGAATGGTTTTTAAATGTTGCTCATATTCCTAAAATGTAACAATGCAGGGGTGCATGCACATGCAGGGGTTAGAATCTATTTGCAAACACTACATTTTTCAAAAACAAAATTATGTGCTACCTGCCTTAGGCGATTCCATTCCTATTTCCACATTATTTTACAATTCTTCGTGTGGCTCACGTCAGCTGGGCTTCCACGTTTAGTGCGCATTCATCAGTATGCATTAGAAGAAGCATTCAATACTTGAGCGGCAAAGATTGTCAATAATGCATTGATATTTGATTGGTAACTAACAGCTCTTGACTTCACGATAATACTCTCTGCTCCATGAAGAAGCAATACTCCAATCAGGTGATGCTTTGCTTGCGCTTCCACAATGCAAACGAACCGGCGTCTTCCTGTAATTTTTTCTATTTCTGGGAAATTCCCGCGTCTAAAGCACTTGTCCAGACAGAGCTGCACTCTTGTAACGACGCTGAGAAGTAGGTACTGTATTTCAAATGTAGATCATTTCTTCGCGTATTTTACTCTCTACAATTAGGATCACGGATTTTGGTGAGAAATAAATTGACATTTAAAGCCCGATACTTGAAAAGCCCAAGCCTGGCAAAAGTCAGTAAAATTATATTTTTAAATAAAACTATGAAAAGATCGCTTATACAGTGATAATATTTTTATTATTAAAAGAATTTTAGAAAAAAGACGAGAAGTCAATCTTGAAACTCATATAGCTTTCATTGATTTCGAAAAAGCATTCGACACAGTTGACAGAAATAAATTATGGAGCATAGATAAAAATAACGGTTACCCTAAACACCTAGTGGAAGTTAAATTATGTATCAAGGGTCAAAAATTGTTATAAAAGCAGGGAAAAAAGAACTGACGAAATTATTGTGAACCGTGGTCATGAAACAGGGGTGTAGTTTGTCTCGAACATTATTTAATATATACATAGATGATCTAATACAGACGTGGAAACTTGACATCAGGCCTGACATGCAACTAAGCAGAAATACATTTTAATTGTGTTCTTATATGCTGATGACGTAGTAATTGTAGAAGAAACCGAAGGCAACCTACAGAGAGCATTATACAAGCTACATAAACTTGGAGAACATGAATATAATCTTAGAATCTCTAAAAAGAAAACTTAAATCATGGCTCACTGTGGAAAACACCCCGTCCATTCGAAAATAATTATCTCCCATAGAACAAGTTTCGCATTTTAACTACCTTTGATGTGAAATTAGTTAGGTAGGGACATTGCCGATAGGGACATTGAAAATAAAACCAATAGATTTCAATCAACATGCGGGATAGTAAATAGAACTCTCCATAATAAAACACGAAAAGATACAAAAATAAAATTCTACAAGACAAAGGCTGTCACTGTTCTTTCGTATGGCAGTGAATCGTGGATAATTAAAGAGACAAAAGCAAAATCCAAGCAGCTGAAATGAGATTCCTCAGGAAAGTTAAAGTCTGCACCAAATATGATCTCATAAGAAATGAAAATATCCGAAAAGACCTGGGCATTTATAACGTAAATGAAGAAATAGAAAATTATAAAGACGCTTGGAGACAACACGTACGAAGAATGAACGCCAATAGAATCCCCCACTTGGCAATGCTCTGTCGATCCTCTGGCAAAAGAGATGTTGGAAGACCTAAAAAAAGAAGGCAATAATAGTGAAGATGATAATAATTATGAAAAAAGGGAGAATAAGAAGAATGAATATTGTGAAGACGGAACAGGCACGTGTGCCTACTTCTTGAAGTGTAGAAGAAGAAGAATAAAACTGTATTTTTTTAAAAAAATGAGTAGTTTTCCAGTATTGCCTCATTGGAGTTAATGCAATATTCAAACAAAAATATTTTAAAAAATGCTGAAAATAGTTTCTTAATTTTCTTGTGTCCACCAAAGGACGCTTAAAAATGGCACAGATCGCATTTTCGTTGAATTTACTGATTTTCCGAAAACTGTTAAAGTTAATAAAGAATGCGATGTGGTATGTGCTGTTGTAGGTTCATTGGTTTTGTTGTGTTTGCGCAGATCAGGCGCGGTTCTTGCCTCGTATATTGCACGGGCGGCCACGGAGCTGCGTGCTCACGTGGTGTGGAGAGAACAGTTGCGTGCGATGGCGCAGAGTAAGCTGCGGAACTTTGGGGAACAAACTGCTGAAAAGTTTCGAGTTCCCCTTCACACGGTAAGCACGCACTCTCTGCCGCCTCTGGGCAATGGTAAAATTCTGAAATTTCGAAATTCTGATTCCTCGATTTTTTCTTTCTCGCCCTTATGAAGGTACTTCGTAAGTTACGTAGTCGTGCGCCGGAAAATGGGGAATTTTAGGCAGAAAAACTCATACTGCCGGGCCCTGGTAATGAAAAAGTGGATAAATCTTGTTGCTAAGTAAGGAAAACTGCATCTAACACGTGGTGTAGACAAAAAATGTTTTGTGAGTTTTTGGTATCGAAAAGTCGATTGCCGGCAAAATCTCCGTCCGTCCGTCAGTCCGTAATCCATCAGTCCGTAATCCGTCAGTCCGTAATCCGCCAGTCCGTAATCCGTCAGTCCGTCTGTCAGTCTCCCGATCTTCAGTCTGTCCGTCCGTCTGTCCGTCCATCTGTCCGTCCGTCTGTCCGTCTATCTGTCTGTCCTTGTGTCTGTCCGTCCAACCGTTCGTCTATCCCTCTGTGACCTCTGTGCCTTAACCGATTAGCAGATTTTATTCAATACTGATATTCCGCGATTGATGTGAATGAGCTTGAGACTTTGGGAGTTTCGAATGGATATTTTGATTTTTGAGGGTACTTTACATGAAGCCTCAAAAACATTTTCAAAATTTTCTCAAAATTGGACGACATTTTTTGATCAAACTTTGTCCTCGGGTAGCGTAAAGGAAGTTTACGAGAATGGCGAAGGTCTCATGTTCGTTGTTTCTTAAAATCCCACATTTTTGAAAATTGCAAAAGTGTAATTTTTTTAGCGTCTTCTTACAACTATAATATTGAATATAGAGATTTTGTTCCTGGATTAAATCTATTCTCTAAAGACGGATCTTAAATTAAGTTCATGTTCAATTTTTCGAAAATAGGTGTAATGTGGCGCTAATAATAGACAATATCAAAAACTAACATTTGTTTTCTCAAAAACCGCACCAATTTTTTTCTTTACAACTTTTCCAGGGATAGAAGAAGGGGTGTTTAAAAGTACCGGTCTCATTTTCGTTGAAGTCCATGAATTTAGGAATATAATTCGAGCAGTAAGAAATAATGGGAGAAAGTATGTATTGGTGTGGACAAATAGATTCAAGTACTGATCCAACGTTGTATTTAAGTATCGAATGTTGCAGTGCGTATTTTAAATGCTTATCGCTCGGGAATTCCTAATCGCCTTGCAGGCGCGAACCTCTTTTAGTGCAATGATGAAAAATGCGCTAATCTTATATCCAATCTGGTATTTTGTAGACATTTGTTGTCAAAGACTTACGTAAAGGCGCTTCGGCAGGTGGTTTTCGTGGGAGTGCACGTGCGGCGCCACGACTACCCGCTCTACCTAAGGAAGCGCTACAAGCTGACGGTGGAGGCCTCCGCCCCCTACTTCCTGCGCGCTGTGCGGCACCTGTCTCGCACCTTGGGCGCGGAGGCTGGAGGCGGCGACAGGCCGGGCCCTCTGGCGCTGGTGATGTCGAGCGACGACATGCCCTGGGTGGAGGCCGTGCTGCTGCCCGCCTTCGACAACTTGACCCGCCACGAGGCGATCAGGTGCAGTGCAACATTGATAACCGAAACCTCGACACCCCGAAATCTTTCATATATCGATAATTTTACTTTCCCGTATACATACGTTTATACGGAGTAATATACTTAGTACAGGGAAAGTTATGTAATGCTGCGCGAAAAAACGACGAATTTTCGGCAGAAAAAATTCATAGCCGGGCTCTAATAACGAAAAAGTGGATAAATCCAATTGCTAAATTAAGAAAAAAATCCTCTAACACGTATTGTTGCGAGAACCCATGTTTATGGCTCCTTAATACTGAAAACATTTTTACAGCAACTTAACACTTACAGCAAAAGTTTGCACTTACAGCAAAGCACAGTTTGTCCGTCCTTCTGTCCGGTGTATGTGAACAACACTAGCGCCTAAACTATGCATACAATTTTTTCCATATTGAAGGAACCCCTGCCTATCTGCCCTGAGTCGAAGTTCAGCGATTCTGAAAACCATTCATTAATTTTTGGGGGCACTTTACATGAAGCCCAGAGAACATTTTCAATTTTTTCTAAAAAACAGCTGCACATTTCTTCTAATTTCTAATATCCTGTAAGAATACACATGGGTTTTTATTTCTTGGCGCACGGGGGTTTGTCTTCACAATGGAATATCTCACGGTATTTCGCGTCGTTCTCGGTCGTGTCACTAGGCGTCGCATGATCGCGATCGTATCGAGCAGTGCTGGCGACTACTAGCGGCACGATCGAGTACGACGCGAAATACCGTGAGATATTCCATCGTGAACACAAGCTCCCATGCGCCAAGAAATAAAAACCCAAGTATGGAGTTTATGCCACTTATATAGGTGGCATAGGTCCACTTTTCACGGTTAACTCTGAATTTTCAACAATTGCAAAAGTTTGATTTTTTCGGCGTCTTCCGACAACTACAAAATTGCAGATAGTGATTTTTCCTTCAAATAAAATTTGTTCGCCATCGTGATTTCTTTTATTAGGGTCATTTACATTTTTTTGAAAATTTTAATACCCTTGCGTGAAATATGTGCAATTAAAAAAAATACAAAAACAACTTTTTCTCAAAAACGGCTCCAAATTTTTTCTTTAAATACGGTACGGATAGTGATAAATGTACTCTATGAGATAATATAAATGCCCAATTGTTTTTTCAAAAATTGCAAAAATGTAATTTTTTACTAGCCCCACTCGTCGTTAATATTTACGTACATAATATTTCTTCTTTTGTTGTTGTTTTCAAAACTTACGAAAACGTATTGTTTTGTCTCTCACGTCGTTAATACTTACATGAACGGCGATTTTTTCACATTATTATATTTGAGTACATGTGCTTTAAATAATGTCGTATAAAGTTTCTCGAAAACTCAATCGCTTTCTGTAAAAACTAGCTTAAATTACAGCATTTTCAAAAACGCTCAAACGCCGTTTTCTCATAAATGAGTCCAATTTCTTGTCTTCAAACTTTTTACAAGCAAGCTGCAAAATTTCGAACTTACAGTAGCGCTTAAACGCCATTATTTTAAAACGGCTTCACATTTTTCAAAGAAAATTGGCATTTAGAACGAGATATTACTGTTCCTTAATATTCTTATAATATTTTCGTTCTACTATTAGAAAAAGGAAAAATTAAGGAAATGTCAAAACATGTACTTTGGGAAACAATAGATGGCAGCTCACAAGAGACTGTGGCAAGTCCGAATAGCTAGCTGAGACCAAAGAAAATGGAAAACTAATATGGGAAAGTCCGTGCCATTTTGTAGTACCACTAGTTACTTTTTGTGTACTTATATACGGGGCAAAATATATATATATATATATATATATATATATATATATATATATATATATATATATACGAATTTCCGGGCTCAAATGGTCTCAGAGAATGTGGAACATACCAACTTCGCTGGTGTTGCACTTGTTCTGAAAGTTTAGTGGACTGTATTGTTGGATTAATCCATTAAGCACAGCAGTCCCGAAACGCTTTGACAGCTCATGCAGGGTGGGTGACGCAGGATACGTTTCCGGTTTCACAGAAACAAGTTCTTGCACAAAACAGGTGTATTCGTGATTACACTTTACTAGTGTGAATACATGAGCACAGTCACTTAAGTTACATATTATACTCGTACACAATCAACAATTGGTTGCACCTAATGGCACAATGTTCGTTATGATACTTGGTAATTACGTGAAGTTAAGGCTTTTACAATACTGAGGCAGCTGTAATAAAAACATTGCCGCATTTAACTCAGCCTTGCGATGCACAATATAACATTTACGTTACACAATTAACTGTTGCTCTTTTGCGAGACTTCAAAACATTTACGTGCAATGCTCTTACACGGAGCTCTGTAGACTCGGATCACGTACGTGTGATCTCAAGCGGTCCAGTACAGATACCATTTTGATGGTCTCAGCGACTGGAGTGTCGCGAAGACGACTGCGCAGGGCGCTTAAGAGTGGGGGTAGGCGATTGGCCTATCACAGATCGCCAGCGATCGCCAGGGCGATAAGGGATGGCATGATGGGTGGCATGATAGCATGCAGAATTCCGCGAACCGCCGAACCCCGCCGCTTGTCCGGCAAGCCGTAGGCGTAAGGCGGCCGGCGCCGCTCCTCTATACTCCGAGTTTCGTAACTTAGTCCCTGACAGGAATCAGCTGTTCACGGTTTCATCCAATAGGGAGCTTGAACGTCACCATAGTGACGTCACTGTCGCGAAATATAAGCTCCTTATTGAATGGCAGCGAAACACCTGATTTCTGTCAGGGACAAAGTTACGGAAATCGCAGTATAGGCTGCATCTTATGTGCAGCCGCAACGATCGCGAATCAACGGTTCTGCCTTTCGACTTATGGAATAAATTGATGTACTTTCTCTGCTTTGCTGTGAGCTCAAACACCAACTTCATGAGTATCACCCGCTATTCTAACGACATTGTTATAGGGACTCTTCGCTGTATTTTAAGTTTAGTACAGACACAGTTCAGACGAGGCACCTGTCAATGAAACTCACCATGTGTTGCGACATATAAGCCGTAATAAAATTTGTTTAGCTGAGGTTGGCATCTTTTCATTTCTTTTATTTTCTACCAACATGTTCAAAAATTCATTCTTTGAAAGTGTAGAAGCAAATTGACAATTTTGTTTGTTGAACTTTGCATTTTGATTTTCTATTAGCATCTCATTATTTGTTTTTTTTAATTTTTAGACGAGATATTTCAAACAATCCAGTATATTACTTTCAATATAGTGTAGTATATATATACGTAATATATATATGTATTATACATATAATATACATTCTTGTAGTAAAGTGTGTATGTTGTGTGATGCTGCAGGACATAGATTTCTAGATTTTAATGGAAATACACCTTTTACGGTCACCTGGTAACGAGAGAGAGATAGGGAGGGAGAGAGAGAGAGAGACAAGTGGAGAGAGAGGGAGAGGGGGAGAGAGAGATTGCAATATAATCTCTAATATATCATATTAATTTTTGCCAAACTGTGTAACATATTGTGGCCTGTCGCTGCTAAATTTTAATGAAAGCCACTGGTTCTTTTGAATTTCAAGTGCGACATCAACATGAGCATTTTGACTTCGGAATTCGTGGTCCTATTCGACTTGGAAGCCCGTTCTTGTCCTGCCAGTCTCCTTGTTCACTGAAATTTCATTTACTTTAAATTTCATTTGTTGCAGATTAGCATCTTTCGCTGGGGGTGTAGGAGACCTCATGTGGTCTTTTCTGGAAGACCTGGTGCTGCTCTCCGCTTGCAACCACTCCATTATCTCCTACGGCACTTATGGAATAACGGCGGCGCTGTTGGCTGGAGGGCACGTAGTAGCTTTCGAAGTGAATTCCAACTCTTACACGTCACAGATAGCAAAATTACTGCCTAGTTGGTCGGTGCTGAGATGAATAAACAAAGTTTTCTTTTCATTCGAATAGAAAAATACATTTTTGAAAATTCTGATTCTTTTAGGGATGAAGATATTTTAAGTCGTTGTAAACAAATTTTAAAACTAGTGGTACTAAGAAGAGCACTTACTTTCTGGCTGTTAGTAATGGTTACGTAATATTATTACCCCACAATTTCTGCCCTATTAACACACCATTAATAATTTTTTCTAAAATTAATTTCAAAACAGAAAATTAAATGCGAATCATTTAAAGCTAATATACCAACTCAAATTTGATAATTAAACGCGTTTTCAGCTTTAAAAAACAGAAGTTAATAATACGATCCAGCGGGTATGAAGTGGCGGTTGCAGTGGCCGCGGTCACTGCAAACAAACCAAGCCCGCGTTCCTGCGTTCCATTGCTGCCAGCACAGCGTTGCTATGTAACAATGGACCATTCGTTTGGAATATATGCATAGCGAACATTTCGTTATCAATTCTTACCAATTCTTGCCTTGCTCATTTTTGCTTGTTTGTGGGTTAGAATGGCGATCCTAGAATTAAACTAGTGGTGCTACAGAATGGCACAGACTTTCACATACTAATTTTCTACTTCCTATGCTCTGGGCTATTTATTCGGAATTGCCACATACTCTTGCCAGCTGCCATCTATCGCCACCCAAATACATTTTTTCACATTTTATTAATTTTTTGCATTCCTAGTGGTAGAATAGAAGTATTAATATTATAATTTTAAAGAGAAGTAAAAACTCGTTCTCAATAGCAATAATCTTTGAAAAATTTGGAGTCGTTTTTAAGAAAACGGCGTTTAAGCACCACTACAAATACGAATTTGAAGCTCATTTTCACAGAAAATTTTTGAGTTTTCAAAAAACTTTATTTAAAGTGATTTGAAGCACTTACACTCACAAATATAATAATGTTTACAAATTGCTGGTAATGTGCATATTAACGATTCGAGAGATCTTTCAAGAAAACTACATTTGTGTAATTTTTGAAAAAACAAAAAAAACTTCAATATAAACATTAAGTCATACTAAAGAGTTTCAATTAGCACTATCCGTTCCAAATGTTTGAAGAAAAATATGCAGCCATTTATGAGAAAATGGCGTTCGAGCGTTTCTGAACAGGAAGAATGTTGAGCTACTTTTCATAGAAAACGGTTGAGATCTCGAAAAACTTTACTAAGAATTATTTAAAGCACATGTACTCATTAATATACTAATGTCGACAAATCGCTGCTCTTGACAATATGAACGAGAGAGACAAATCAAAACAATTACATTTTTGCAATTTTAGAAAAAAACAAAAGAATATAGCAATGTGGCGTTTATGTCATATCATAGAATACATTAAGCACTATTCCAATCAAAAGTTTAAAGAAAAAATTGGGAGCCGTTTTTGAGAAAATCTTGCTTTGGTTATTTTCAAAAATTCCAAATATAGCACGCAATATTGCGGAAACCCTACTAAAATTTTCAAAAAAATGTACATGACCGTAATGAAAGAACTCATTTGGAGAAAAAAATCTCTATCTTTAATTTTCTAGTTGTAGAAAGATTCGAAAACATTTCAAATTTTTTTCATTTTCGAAAATTCAGAGTCAACCGTGAAAGTCGGCTCCATGCCACCTATATAAGTGTATTTTACTCTGTTTTTACAAGAAATTTAAATAAAAAATGTTGGAGCCCTTTTTGAGAAAATTTTGAAATATGATTATTTGTTTTTTGACTCGCAAAAAATTTTGCACCTCCTTTCCATATAAAACCAGGAATAAGGAAAATATTTGTAACAGATTTGGACAATACTGTGAAAAGTAAGTGCACTAAGTTAAGAACAGTAAGACATATTTCGTCAGGATATGAAAGATGGAAATGTGCAAGAATCTATGTGGCAGAGTACTATTGAAATTTCATAAGAGAACACTCGCCTGGAGCATAAACGTCGCCTGGAATCAAACATAGATTTTTGCATTTAAGGAAATATCGAGGTGGCGTAATTACTTCATTATTTCAAAACGTTCGAGTCGACATTCCCAACTAACTCTTTAGATATCTTGACTGTGCTTGCTCAATCAAATCACTTCTAGGCGGACCGTCTACCTGATAATTTTACCAGTTTGTTTCTATAATCCGCGACCGTTTTGCTCTACGTATACGCACAAGCGAAATTAGCGTGAAGGATGTCTTTCATGCCAACTTTTGTTTAATTCCGAATTTCTCAACCCTGGATGTCACTACTAATACTATTATGTTGAAACCAACATGTGGATATCCAACATGTAGACAACTACTTCCGAACATTGCCAAATTTTGTCACGAGTTTGCATAGTACCCGAGACCTTTAACAGTGGGTACTCGAGATTCAATATTAGTTTTCCTCTCGACAGAGTGTTCCTGTGTTATTGTTTCTTACTTAGTAACAACTGCTGTGTCTCTTTATTTCCCACTCCATATTACATATTCTGGCAGCAAAGGATTCGATAATCCAGAAGGCGGTGACTTGACATCAACAGCATGCAGCCAAAGATGAGTACGAATATACTCTCCGTGTAAGTATTTAGAGTATATACGTACATCAGGGCACTCAATAGCATCCGCAAACTTAAAAGAACAAGTAATATCAAGGAATGTGAAAGACTTTAGTATAGCTCGAACAAGTTGAGAATGATGTTTACAGGAGCGCACCAACGTTTGTGTTTAGAGCCGAAACGACAGAGACGGAGATATAAGGATACTCAATTCAAAATTAAAACTAGTGGTGCTACAGAATGGCACAGACTTTTCCGTTTTAGTTTTCTATTTCCTAGGGTCTTCGCTAGCTATTCGGAATTGCCACAAGCACTTTCTTGCCAGCTGTCATCTATCACCGCCAAAAGTACATTTTTTTGGTCATTTTCTTAATTTTTCGGTTTCCTATTGGTAGAACGGAAACATTAATTTTAGAATATTAAAGAACACAAAAACCTAGTCATCAATGGCAATTTTCTTTAAAAATTATGTGCCATATAAGAGAAAATGGCGTTTCAGCGCTACTAAAAATGCGAAATTTGAAGCTCATTTTCAAAGAAAAGTTTTGAATTTTCAAAATACTTTATTCAAAGTTATTTGAAGCACTTAAAGTCACAAATATAATAATGTTTACTAATTTCTGGTAATGTGCATGTTAAAGATGTAAGACAGCTTTCAAAATTACAATTATGCAATTTTGAACAAACAAATAAATAACTCAAAATAAACTTTACGCTATACTAAAGAGAGTAATAAGCACTATCCGTTACAAAAGTTTCAAGAAAAAATTTGCAGCTAGTATATGAGAAAATGGCGTTTCAGCGTTTCTGAAAAGGCGAAATTTTGAGATACTTTTCACAGAAAACGTTTGTGTTTCCGAGAAACTTTACTTGACATTATTTAAAGCACATGTACTTCTAAATATAATAATGTGAAAAAATCGCCGCTAATGTAAATATTTTCGATGTGAGAAACATGTGAAAAAATTTACAATTTTGTAATTTTTGTAAAAACCAACCTATAGAGTAATATGGCTTTTATGTCATCTAATGGAGTACATTTTTATTATCCCAACCAAAAATTTAGAGAAAAAATTTGGAGCCGTTTTTGAGAAAATCTTGGTTCCGTAATTTTTTAAAATTGCACCAATATTGCACGAAAACTATTAAAATTTTGAAAACCATTTCCATGACCTTTATGAAAGAACTCAATATGCAGAACAAATTTTATATCAAGAAAAAATCTCTATCTTCAATTTTGTAGTTGGAGAAAGACGCCGAAAAAAAGTCAAACTTTCACAATTTTCGAAAATTCAGAGATATCCGTGATGCTATGTTAATAAGTGTATTTTACTCTATTCATACAAGAAATTTAAAGAAAAAATTTGGAGCCGTTTTTGAGAAAATGTTGAAAATCCCCGGGGGGCTTCATATAAAGTACCCCCAAATTTGAAGAATATTTTTCAAAATCTCAAAGCTTTGACTAGAATCAGATCGACCGGGGAATATCCATTTTGGAAGAAATCGTATGTATGGTTTAGGCGCTAGCAGTGTTCACAGACGGACAGACGAACGGACGGACAGACGGACGTTTTCCTTTCAATTGGCTTTTCGGTATCAAGAACCTAGAAAGCAGGGTTTCTGGCTACACCACGCGATTAGGGGATTTTTTTTCTTAATTTAGCAACTGGTTTTATCCACTTTTTCCTTATCACAGCCCGGCAATGAATTTTTTCCGCCGAAAATAGGCCATTTTTTCGCGCAGTATTACATAACTTTCCCTATACTACGTATATCACTCCTTGTATACGTACGTATACGGGAAAGTAAAAATGGGACCGTGCCAAACTATTGCGGGAAAAAAGAGCGATTTATTTAGTTGCGAATCTAGTGTCTAGCAACTTAAAGGGACAAAAATAAAACAGTCAGATGCAAATCGTGTTTGATGTGTCTCTGAAGTTATATTTTATCTGTTGATTCACAACCTCTATGAAGGGAGGCCATGGTGATTCCGTAGAACCAGTCTCTGAACTCGCTTTACGCTCCTGGCGACTTTTGTTAGCGAAACTGATTGTACAGACCCGTGTTTACACTGTTTCACAACGTGCCGCAATTGCATCCTTCATTCTTCGCTTGGTCGAGTTATTTATCAAATAACTCCTTTTCATTGTTTATTCACAGCTGCTGGCATCAAGGGTAAATTGGTTGCTAGGTTATATTTGGTCGTGTCACAACGTGATTTCAACCAGCATGACTACGCAGTGTGAGCACACGAAGTTAGCTGTACTTCACTATCTACGCTATTGCGATGAAAAATTTTTCTTGGGCGCATGAAAAAAAGGTCGAGAAGGAACACATCAGGCCAGAACAACGTCACACACAACTAACGCACGGAGATGGCAGTAGAGGCGGTCTCTGGAAGACAGGGCTCGGGCCAGAAGCAGGCGGCGGTGCGGCGCACCTTGTACTGGTGGGCGCGGCACAAGTGTGTGCTGTTGGCGGCTACTCTGCTCGTCCTGCTGGCGATGTTCGCTATCAGCGCCCTCTCATGGCTTGTCTCCTTGCCGCAGGTACGTTGATGGCGCCTCAACTCATAAGGTCCTCCATGTCTGTGTCTTTGGGTAATGCGCCAACAGGAAGTGTGGAGTGAATATCGAATGCGCGAAACAGTGCAAAATGGTAAACTTCCTGGATATTATCCGATCGCAAAGTAAGGAAAACTGAAGCACTTATTTCCAAAGGGATGTATACAGAGTTGGGATTTTGGATCGTTTATTGCGGGGGGGGGCAACGTTGGGTGCTATTATAAACAAGAAAAGATTCGTTTATATTAATGCTTTAAGTTAATTGTGCTTCAATTATATACACTGTTTTCAACTTTGTTAATTATCTAATTAATTATTATTGAATTTTATTAATTAGATTTGTTGAACACGGAGATAACAATCATCATTGTTATTCGAACGGTCCGAACTGTAAATTCAACTATGCATTTTTCTCAGTGAGTCATATATCGAAATATATAAAATGCTTATTATTTATTATGAGGACAAATGTTTATGCATAACGGTAGGTTACATATTTTAAATTCTACATTAATAAAGTAGTTTAATTAAAATGCAATCTTCTGTTCTTGGCAAGATGGAAAGTATTTATAGTTTTATTTATAGAGGAGAAGCTGATAATTTGAACCCCCATTTTTACTTCGACTAAAACAATGAATTAAATGCTTTTTTTAAAAACAAATGCATAACTTCATCTTCAACTTTTGTGTAAAATTTATAAAAATTATTAACTTATTAACTGTTCAGAAACTGGGTAAAAATCAATAATTCAAAATAAGATATGTTTGAAAAACTGGTAGTGTAATAAAATGGCACAGACTTTCTCGTAAAAAGTTTCATGTTTCTGTGGTCTGGGCTAGCTATTCAGACTTACCACATACTCGTGCCAGCTGCCATTTATCGCCGCCCAACGTACATTTTATAAACTTTTTCTCATTTTTTTCGGTTTCCTAATAGTAGAACGGTATCATTACTTTATGAATATTAAAGAATAGTAAAACCTTGTTTTAATGGCTATTTTCATTGACAAATTTGGAGCCGTTTTTAAGAAAATACCGTTTAAGTTTTATTGTAAATGGGAAATGTGAAGCTCTTTTCCTCAGACATTTTTTGAGGTTTCGAAAATCTTCATTGGAAGTCATTTAAAGCACCTTAATGCAGAAATACAATAGTGTTTACAAATTGCTGGAAATGAGCTCAAATTTCCGTATTTTGAGAAATGTTCAATCATCATTTTATCAAGGACGGCTCCAATATTTTCTTCAAACTTTTTGTAGGGATAATGCTATTTGCACGGTTTAATAAGACAAAATCATTTTGCTGTATTTTTCTGTTTCTTCAAAAATTAAACAAATTTAATGTTTTCGAATTATCTCTCACGTCGTTAATATGCACATTTCCGGCGATTTGTATACATTATTGTATTTGTGAATGGCAGTGCTTCAAACGACTTCCAATAAAGTTGTTGTTCTAAATCTATAGTTTTGTGCGAAAAAGAGCTTGAAAATTCGCATTTGCAGTAATGTTTCAACGCCATTTTCGTAAAAATGGCACTAATGTTTTCAATGAAAAGTTCCATATGGGACGAGGGTTTACTCTTTAATAATAATATTAAAGTAATTTTTCGATTCTGTCATTTGGAAACCGAAAAACTGAGCAAATGTGAAACAATGTTGGGGAGGTGATGGGTGGTAGCTGGTATGAGGATGGGGCACGAACAAGAAGGTAGCCTCGATCAAAAAGTTCGGAAACTAGTACGGGAAAGCTTGTGCCATTCTGTAGTATCACTATTTCCCTTTTGTTTTGGGCCTAGAACCTTTCGTGTTGTAGTGTTAGTAATACGAGCCCGTTGAATTATGGTCTTGGCGCATCCATGGTATTGGTCCATCCATAGTCTTGACACAAAGGTCACACTAAGAAAAAACAATTTTAATGATCAGAATGAGAGATTTTTACCATTGATTTATCTGCATTTAAGTTGTCTCCTTTAATAATAAATATCAATTTCAAACTTGACAAAAATCCAACCACCATCCAACCACAATTTCGTTTTATTTTAAGAAGCTTATTCGTCCACTTTGCAACCGTACCTCTACTGCTGTTCATAAATAAAAACGAAATCAGTACACTTACGTCTTCTGCCGAGTTTCAAGTTTGTGGCAGCACGTGGCGTTATGAAGCGAAAAAACTCTCCAATGAATACTCATTGGAGCAGCAGATTGGAGTAGCAGTTTTGACTGCAGATGTGCATTTGTATTAAAGTTTAAATGTACACTGATAAACTGTCAATATTATTTCAAAAATTGGTAAGGCTTTGTTCTTTTGATACGTGCTTAAATAAGATGTTTATTAACAGTAAATATTATAAAATTTATACCTTTCCATTATTTGATGGATGAATCGAGATATTACAATAAAAATCTTTAAGCATTCATTCCCTTCTCATTTAAAATGATAGCGTGTTTCTGCCATAACACACTGAGATCGATTTTTGTACTTTGAAAAGACCTTTATTATTGTCGTCCTTCCGCTACAAATTATTTTTATTTTGTTTTTTTGATTATCGTTGCTTTGAAATTTCTGTAGACGAAAAGTCCCATTCAGATGAACAACTGGATGAATCTCTCATTCTGATCGTTAATATTCATGTTTGTTCGTATGATCTTCGTGTCAAGACCATGTATTGCTCTAGTTAAGCCATTATCATTCTCACACTCCCTGTCTCCACGAAACAGTCTCGACGCCATGAAGGCCACTTTTACCAACGGCGACTGTTGGAAGAGCTACGGAAAGGTCCGTTTACTTAAAAATCACATATCAGAAAAACTAATTTTATACTCAAATTACTATTAAAATACTAACGTATGATACATCATTTTATTCCTCTTTTCATGATCAGCCCATTACTAGTGAAAAAATATATAGTTCCATTTAAAAAATCAAAGATGATTAAATTTCTCGAAAACTAAAAATATTATAGACAATTTCTCTACGGCATGTAACTTTCCCCATGATTCCGCATTATTCAGCAAAAACTGCTCAATGGAAAGCGCATGTACATATTCATTTTCACACTGATGTATTCCTTAATCAAAAAAACTCCGTGGCAACAATGAAAGACATATAATTAAATTTAAGAAATTGTTTCACAAGTGGACACACAAAGATGTAAAATCGATGGTTACCTCAGAAAATTTGTGGAAACCCATACTGAAGAATCGGAATCATTGGCCTTTTGCTCCAATAACGGTGCATGCACAAAACTTATAAGCCATATTCCCCACGTCATGTGGGGACACTAATAACAAAAAAAACTCAATGTGTTTTTAAAATTGACCATGGAATAACATTCGAAAACATATGTATAACTATACCATTAACGTTATACAACATTTTATCGAGGTGTAACTCCTGTTTTCCTTCTCTTTAGAGTTTGTTTTTTCGCAAGTTTATGAAAAATGGATTATTAAATTGGATGCCTATTGGTAGAAGAAAAAGAGGTAGACCAAAAACAACATGAGTATACGGAATATTGAAAAATATGAATAACACAAAACTAAACATAGAAGATTGTAAAAATAAGATAAAATGGAAAAAATTAATAAAAATAATGTAACAATAGAAAATGTAAAATATGTATAATGGTGATAGGAGAATGTATATTAATACATTGTAAACCTATTGAATAAATAAATATGAAAAATGGTCTTATTTACCTTGCTTCTGCGTAATGTTTTATGGAGATCTCATCTCCACCTTCGCCACTGGTCGCCCTGCGCAGGAGAAGCAGAGGGCAGCGGCGCTACGACGCCGCCTGGACGAAGCACTGTCTGTGGAGCCGCGCGCCTCCGCCGAAAGCTTCTTCAGCCAGTGGGAATCGGAACTCACGCTGAACCTCACTCTGGAGCACGTAAGAAAACAAAGAAAAGACACATTTATGAGAGATCTCATGACACAAAAAAATACAATGTGATGATATAAAAACACCGGATTCAGCTTGGCGCTGGTTTTTCTTTGTTTTCTGAATATATATGAGTTATCCGTATAATTTACATTCTGATCGCCTTGTGTGGTTTAAAATATTACTGCACAAAGTCAGCCTTGCCGAAGAGAATGCCAGCCTGTAACGGAAAGCTTGGTAAGGCTAGCTTGGCAAGGCTAGCGTGTCAAGGCTAGCGTGTCAAGGTTAACGTGTCAAGGCTAGCTTGTAAAGGTCACTCACTGTCATATTTCAGGACAAGAAACCAAATTCAGGAAGCTCAACCCACCTGTTTATAATTGTTTTCAATCATGTCGACGTTTGTTTGATTAAACAATGTTACTTTATGAGCCTCAAGACCTCAAGAGAAGCCTGAAATATGAGAAACACCTGTACCTAGAATAATACATAATTTTCACTTAAATTTATTTATTGTAAAAATACTATTAGACCTAAGGTATTCACGTTTGTTGTACCATGTGTGGCCACACAAAACATCTTATACCAATGTATTAACATCAAGATTGTATACATAGTTTGCATTTTTTCTGAGTATTTTTCAGTACTGCACAGAATTTTTAATTCTGTAACATTTCATTTGCTTATAACTTTCTAATACAGCCTTTAAACTGGATGTCTTATATGTCAAAATACTCAGTTAGTAATGTAAATTTAAGATTTGGTTATAAACTTTAAAGGTATAGCCTCTGGAATTTGTAAAAAGCCAAAACCAGATATTATTTTATATCATGTTATCACAGCTGTAGTTCCACTCGCCGCTCTTAGATAACGCCCTAATCGGGAGCTATCAACTCATCTGTAATATTCGTATGGTTTTTGTAAAGCTAAGGAGCGCTGAAGCAGGAACTTTGTGAGACTTCTGATTGGCTACTCTCTGTGTACTGGTACGACTCCGCTTCCCGAATTAGTGCACGCGGAAGCCTACTAACTCTGTGAAATGGTATAAAACGGGGCCGAGCGCTCCCGTTCGTTGCTACTTGTAAAGATGTAACTCAGTCGGTTTGGTCACGTAATTTGAAATTGTCTTTGCAAGTTGGCCCGGCCTGCGGGTCGTTAGGTTTTACAGTTAATTGTCTTTGGTCTTTCTCTCAATGTGTCCGATTTGGACTTAAGGTTTATTGGTGTATTGGCAATCGTATTACTTGTTTGATTGTTTCTGTGTATTGCTGTGTCTAATTGTTTTTCTGTATGTTGACGGCCTGGCCGTTCTCACCTGTGGTTGAATGCATGTAAAGGAAGTCGTGTCGTTGTACACGCAATCTCGTGAAGTCGCCGCTCGGCGCATTTCGGATCGTCAGTAGGCCTGAATCATTGGGATCAGGCGGGGCATCCTTGTAAAGTATATCTGTAACTTGTTGCAGATAAAATTGGCAGCTTGTGTGGCCCGTACTGCTTTGCAGTGGTCATATGAAGCAAGTCTGTCCATGATTGGCTCCTTGGCAGACACAAGGGTCTGCCTGGTCAGGTTTGTCTTGTTTTTTGTTGTAAGTCTGTGTCTTCGCAGGGAGTCTGTGTCTCCGCAGCGACACCTGCATGTACAATTGTTTACAATATTGCCACAAGGGGCAATACTAGACTAGCAGCAGCAAAATATCACTGCCAATACGTACATGATGATTGATAATGTTGATGTGAGAGAAAAGCCACTTTGCACAAATCTTTCAATTGTTAATTTTAATGCTATTTGATATTGCCTTTTTCTCAGATTGTCGATGTTTTTGTGAAACTTTAATGTGTCTATAATGTAAGATTTTTCCCCAAGTGTTTTTTTTTTGAGATTTATAATGGTCAGTAGATGCAGTTAATCACTAAATTTGTTTATTTATATGTAAAGAAGGTACTTGGCAGGTTGCCTACCTTGACAAATTTGTATTTTTCATTGCGGCGCAAACCTCTCCCTAAAATGGGCTGTGTCATGACTTGCACTTGGCGAACTTAATATCTGTTTAAACAATCTTTTTTACTAGATTGTCAATTTCAATATGTCGCTCTTCAATTCTTTGCAATTTCGGTGTTTTCTCATTTGTTCTGAAATTTGTTGTAATTAAAAATTGTGATTATGTATTTTGTATTTTCTAGTGTAGACTTCAATGTGTGTACATGCTTCGGCATAATTATGAATTAATAAATGTTATCTGCTATGTTGAAGTCATATTTTTGATATGTGATCTCCTCCTGATAGGGATCCTCTCCTCTCGTTAGGTGACCGTCCTTACGTGCCTGTAAAAGAGTAATTGTAGACTCGTCAAGTCTTTGGAAAAGTTCGATTGCTTAGGAGGCTTCTTGTTGACTCTGCAATCTTTCAGTCGGTGCACTGGTCAGATTCCTACCTCTGGCTCCATACTGAGTTCGAGAGGCAAGGTGATCAATACAGTTACTGTTTAATACGCCACTTCTGTGGCTGGCGACCGTAAAAGTTTAATTAAATTAAATTTGTGCCACTTTAAACTTAATATTCCTAGTGTCAATTCTGACTATTTGATTTTTCGCCCTTTTAAATGCAACACTCACAGTTTCATAAAACATGCTAGACAATTCTTTAAATAATTTGCGAAATAATCATTTATTTAGAATTTCTTTGACAAAATCGACTCAATTAATTTTTACATTGGAGGTAAAATCAGTAATTTCTAGTTCCCCAACATTATATCTAGTGCTTATCATTTGAAAATCCTACATTAATACTCTTCCAGATGGCATCTCGAAGAGTACATATGACTTCTGGCAGTTCCTTCAAAAAGTACGACAAAAGCTAATGCCGCTGCCGCAGCACATGCTTTCTCTTATTATTTGCATTGTAATTTACAGAGAAGGATACTTATACATATGTAGTGAACATCCAAAACTTCAGGACGTCTAAACTATCGCTTTATAAATGGTAACATTACGTGTTGTCGTTATGCATATATTGTAGCGTCACAGCACTGGGCGCGACCGACCGCACAGGTCGTGCAAGGGGGAGGGGTTGGTCCTCTCGTGCCGCGCAGGGGCGGATGGACCCCCGGGGTCTCTCGAGGGTCTCTCCGCTGGGGGCGTGTCTGAGAAGGCGGCTGTCGGTTCGCACTAGTGATGTGTGACGACAGAAATCGTTCAGCAGGTGGACGCCAGGCTCCATCTGCAGCCAGCCCAAATCTCGAGCGGAAATGACGCTTTGTGCGTGGGAGGTCGGTCACGTGGTGCCTCGCAAGGGGGGCGGGTGGAATAAGCTTCCTGGGAGTCGAGTTTTGACGGTAGCGATGTGCGGAGGTGATCGCGAGCAGCGTCTTGCGAGGCGTGGCTTTTCGCCACGGGACAAGAGACCAAGGGCGGCGCTAGTGTAGCGAGCTGGGGTTCTCTTAGTAAATACTGAGGCTGCTCGTCTCAGGAGTCGGAGTGCTGTGGAGAGCAGCGTTCCTTAGGAGTGTTCCTTAGGAGTGTATATGGTGTAATAAACTTGTAAATAAATATGTACAGTAAACTCCGTGTCTGTGTTCTTCCTCATCCTATGACGACGTCACAATAAACAGACGAGCAGAAGCTCCCGCTATAAATGATTTCCCAGATTCTGTTGACGGTTATTAAGAATGGCAGGACAAGTATTTTCCAAGAAAAAAAAAAGACCTCGATAAATTGAGTTTAAAAGTTACTTTCTGGCGCGAAATTCAAACCTGCTGTCGCAACAAAGACTGGCGTGGCGTCTGCCAGCGGGGCTGAGCATAGCGTCGTTCGCCCGTCTTAAGAGCTTATTTTCCAAGTTTCGACGTTTCCTCCCCGGACATCCTGTATACGTATGTATACGAGAAAGTAAAAATCAGCTCTTTAAAAGAGGTCATCTGCAATTTTTTTGAAAAATTGCGAGTAGTTTTCGCGTGATTTTTGCTTCAAATTTATGCAATTTTAAAACAATATTTTCGCAAAAGACGTATTTATTCTTTAATTTTTCCACGGATAGGAGGAACGCTTAAAAGAATGTCGCGGGTCTCATTTGCATTTAATCTAAATTTCCGAAAATTGCAAATTTAGAAATAATCCTGGAATGTATGTGCTGTGGTAGCACCGCTAGTTTAATCTGAGTAATTTTTAAGGCACAAGATTAGGAGGTAGGCGGCGCACAGCCACTGGTTCACATTTAAAATATTGGTTCGTAACTTGGTCAAATTTGTTAAAATTGATTGAATTTTTGCTTTACAGGTAAAGCACATGGACATCGAAGTCGTAAATAGCACCTTGATCACTCGTCCCCCTGTCAAGAGTGACCTGCTATCAATACAGAAACAACTGCGGCTGTGCCTGGGGGGCGTGGTGACTGTGGAGGAGGGCGGACGCTTCGGCAACAAGTTCCTAGAGTGGGCGTCCGCGTGGGCGGTAGCGCGCACACACAACCTCACGCTGGCCACGCCCACATTGCTGCAGCGCCTTCTTCGCAAAGCCTTCAAGCACTTGCCGACTGGCCCCACTGTTATCGACTTGCTCAGAAAATGTTCTTTCGGGTAAGGCAGAAAAGGGCGCTCATTTTCAAAATTCTTGTAGATCGATACACCATAATACCCTGCCACCGAGCGAAAGCTCATTAGCAGGACATAATAAATATTATTATATTTCTGAATATTAAAAATCCAATGCTGCAATGCGATACTAACCAGTTTGTAGAAAAGTTTTATTGTTCTATGACGGTAATCGAATATATTGAGACTAACTAATTGATGTGTCTGCTTAAACAATTCGCCTTCTTGCCGCTAGTCAATTTTATGTCCCTTGTCAGACTTTCTTCGTTGTACTTGCGGGTTGTTTTTTCTCTTTCGGAGCGACGTTATTGGATGTACAGTGGTGTATGCTATCTTAAAACCAATTCCACATTTGCTACAATACGCCTTCTTGCCAGATACTTACTAAATAAGGAATTTCCTTCATATTTCTATCTCATTTTTATTTTTCATTTTCAAAGCTTTATTTAATTTAGTTTTCTTGTGAATATTTATTTAAGAATGTGCCATAATGTGACACTGTAAACACTCAGGAACGGTCTAGTGGAAGAAGACGTATTCAGCACAATCGAATTCGTAAGTGACACTGATACGGAGGCTGCTGTTACCTTCGCCGCTGCTGTTGCCAACGCGTCTTCTGCTGCGTCTGTTCCCGGTCCGCTTGTATACCGGTGAGTTCCTCTCTGAAGCAATCGGGACAAAGCGATCGCAATAAATTGAAGATCCCCACTTTCTAAAACTTTCGAAAGGGCTAATGTGTAACGATTAAGCAGAAGGAAATGAAAATATAAGCTATTCAAATTTCCGAAACGGAGGGAAAAAATATAGGCGAAGTATTTTGAAAGTGTCTTTTTCCTCTCTCTCTTTTTCTCTTTCTGTCGCTCTGTTTCTCTCTCTGCCTCTCTCTGACTCTCTCTATTTCTCCTTGTCTCTCCCTGTTTCTTCCTGTCTCTCTCTGTCTTTCTCAATCTCTCTCTGTCTCTGTCTCTCCCTCTCTCTTGTTCCCTCTGATTAAGGCCACTGTACTGTAGTCAGTAGAACATAAAGTAAGCTCTCATTCATAACACTGGCATATCAGTAACATCTTGTTCTACTAGTAATTCTAATACATATTTTAAATGACATCGGGTCAAATCAAAGGTGAACTCCCTCGATAATAAATATTACCAATTACTCTAATTTCACCATTATTTTTTCCAAAAGGTAATTCTAAAGTATTTGTTTGTCAACTTGTTTTGTTTACTTGTTTGTAGTTGATGTTATAAAATATTCAAGTAAAGAAGTAAAAATAACAATGAATGTAAACATTATTTCAAAAGATAAAAACTTTTCAATTGTTTTCATTTAGTATTTTTAAAGCACCAATTTCAAAGTCGTAGTGAAAGTATGCGTAGAAAGGCAAACGTTTTGTAATGCGACAGGTTTCTCTCTGAAAATCTCCCCTGGAATACAAATTTTTGTTTCTCAAAACAATTCGATTTGAATTTACTTTTTTACGTACAGAGAGTACAAAAGAATTTTACTGTCAACGTGGAGAAATCAAAGTTCATAAAAGAAGGATATTTTGAGACTACATAATTATACGCGCGGACCACAGTATGCGACAGACGGTCCGTCGATGACTGATACACCAATAATTCAACCCAGGATTGAGTGAGGACAATGAAACTTCACACACGGGAAGTCAAGACTACAATGAAAAGTTACACGAATTGATAACGAATGTCGACTCATCAATGACGCCACAATATCCGCCGATGGCGCACGCTGTGCGCCAACGCATCCACTGTTTTGTGCCATAACACAAGTTTTCCCCTACTACCTCCGCGTACCCGTGCGAGAACTCTCGCATGTCAAACGCCACACTCATCCTTCCTTTTCCTTCTATTTCCATTATAAGAAGGATTTTTTAACGAAAAGTATTTATTTGTTGAAACTGTAAAAAGGTGACTTGCAATGTACTAACACAATATCAAATAAAAATGAAAACAATGCAATTGATGTTTAAAAGAAATTTTCAATAAATATTTATTCAGTTTCGTGGAGAATTTTCTCGAAACTATTCATAACACTTCCTTAAAGACAACATTTCAAGTAATTATTCAATATTATTTGTAAGTTAGCTTTCTGATTTTCGCCATAGTCACAAAAATATTAACTTTTAACTTTTGAGAAAGCTATGTGTCTAAACCTGCTGACTTGAAAATTTCATCGAATCACTGCTAATAACAAAAATACTGGTACAGGTAAAACACAAATACAGTCTTCACTGTACACGCAGATCCTTCCACAATTAAGTAAACAGCACTTACCGACCATGGCAAAACGTTAAGTGAATGGTTTCATTACACGCATTTTTCACTCAATTTTCATAGGTATCAAGCAACAATAATAGTACTTCCAGTTGTTGCTGGAGAGCAAATCTTGAATTAATGATTATGCAAATAAATCTCGTCAGACTGCACAAACCACGGTACATACACAAAGCGTAAATATAATATGGCGGAATCTAAGCCTTCCAAGCGTGTCGTCACAAAAATGGCTACCAACAACAAAGGCTGAAATATTTAGGTGGCATTGGTAGTATTGAAGCGTCGAACCGAATTGAAAGTTCAAGCATATCTAATCTTGTAGATTAAGGCAAGAAAAACGTTTCTTTGAAGCAGTTGGCATCAAAATTGTAGTTTTTAAGGCCCTAGAACGCTTTGTTTAGGAGTATTTGACTACATAGATTCAAAAATATTAGCATGTGTTGCGGGTTACATTTGACATGAATATGTAAAACAACCACCGTTTGTTTTACATCGGCCTCTCCCGCCGACTCCAGTCATATATACTCCCGACCCCAGTCATATATACAACCTGGCCAGGAATGTACAATGACTTAGCGATCACGGCTAAACCAACATCTGGCATTCAAGAATGAAAAATCTTGCTTATATGTTTCGTTTAGGATGTCTACGTTTACTGGAGAACTAAAATTCACAAAGTATTGCAAAAGGATGCAACGGATGCAAGACATAACATTCATGGCAAAAACAAAAAGTCAATGAGGGTCACATACGACCCTCACACGTTATAAACCAGATCTGTTGAGTACCACTTTTGACCCTCATGGTGTTCAACCTGTTAAAACAAATCCTTCATATTTTTAAAGTTAAAGTTCAATTCGCCACATCTCCGTGAAATTCATTCTTAAGAGACCTCATTTATGGATTGGTGCGTGTGAGAGCCACATAGGAAAGGTATACTACTGAAATAATATAGGAGACTGTATCTGTTTTTGAAAACATGGTTTTGAGCGTTTCTAAAAACAAGCAATTCTAAGCTCAATTACATAGACATAGGTTCGATGCAAGAGAGTTGTCAATTTAACCATTATATCTTACAAAACAAGCATCATAATGAATGATCTATACATGGTTTCAAGCTATTCATTAAACTAAAACTGTATGAATCAAAATTATAATAAGTTCAGATTTTTCTAATATCTGGTTTCCAATAACATTTAATACGTAAACATAATTCGTAATATGACCCCGATACTGCTGAACGTATAGCTGAAGATTCACTTTAGCTGGATTCACTATAGTTTTAAACCACTCGTAGCTGGATTTATGCAAAATATCAAACAGGGAAATTGGCTACGGCAGATCGCTGTGAAAAGGTTCTAACTCACGAGACTCTCCAAATTCTTTGTATTTAATATTGTATTTGTAACAAGACACCCCTAAAAATTAAAACTGCAATTTTTGAAATATCTGGATTGTAAGCAAATACCAGACCTGTAACATTCTTTTAAGCGTACTTCACCGCTATCCGTGGACATATTTTATTAAAAAATTAATGCAATTTTTTAGAAAATTTGAAAATGTTGAGGTTTCATGTAAACTACCATCAAAAATCAAAATAACCGTCTGACGTTCCCAAAACCTCGAGCTCGTTTCGGTCGAGCGGGGAATATCAGGAAAATCGGCTGAACGATGTAGACGCTAGCGCTGGCCACAAACGGACAGACAGATCGGTTTTGCCATCAATCTATACATTTGGTATCAAGAACCCACGTAATATGGATTATGGCTACACCACGTGTTTGAGGAAGTGTTCTTCTTCTGCACTTCATGGTTTAGGCTTGAGCCTGTTCCATCTTCACAAGTTTTCCTTGCATCGTTTTTTGGGACTGCCCACGTCTCTGTTTTCAAGCTGGTGATAGACTAAAACTAATTTAGGTAGTCATGAGTCATCCATCCTTTGCGTGTGTTGATACCAGTTATTTCGATATTTACTTATTTTGCTTCCTATTCCTTCAGCATTTAGCTTTTCCCTCATATTCTTATTACGAATATGACATTCTTTCGTGCAGCTTAGCGTTCTCCTCAAAAACGTAATTTCATATGCCTGAATTCTACTTAAGGTTTTTTTCTTGGTACCCAGCTTTCGCTTCCGTGTAGAAGAATTGGAAGAGCCATAGTCTTATAGAAATTTATTATTGTATCTTCTCTTGTCTTATATTTTAGTGTGTTATGTATAGTACCACAAATTCTTTGGAACCTTGCCAATTTGATGTTGATGTCTTGATCGATTTGACAACCTAAATAGTTGAAACAGGAAATTTGTTCTAAAATTATTTTATCCAAAATAATTTTTGATCTCATTAAATGTTTTTCCCCAAATTCCATGATCTTTGTTTTTTCTTTCGATATTTCAACAGCATATTCTTTCACATAAATGATTTAAGTGGAATAATGCATATTGTAATTCATCTTCTGTTTCCTCGTAAGCGTCGTCTGCGTAGAGTAAAATATTTAAAATATTTTCTTTTGATATCTTAATACCTTTGTAAATTTGCTTCCAATTTTGGATAATGTCATCAATATAAATATTAGCTAGTGGTGCTACAGAATGGCACAGACTTTCCCGTATTAGTTTTCTATTTCCATGGGTATTCGCTAGCTATTCGGAATTGCCACATACTCTTTCTTGCCAGCTGTCATCTATCACCGCCAAAAGTACATTTTTTGTCATTGTCTTGATTTTTTCGGTTTCCTTTTGGTAGAAAAAAAATATTAATTTTAGAATATTAGAGAACATAAAAAACTAGTCCTAAATAACAATTTTCATTTAAAAACTATGTGCCGTTTTAAAGAAAATTGCGTTTAGCGCTACTAAAAATGCAAAATTTGAAGCTCATTTTCACAGAAAATGTTTGAGTTTTCAAAATACTTTATGTTAATGCGGCGATACATAGCTGCTTATTCAGATTCAGATTTAGGTTAATATTCAGGTCGGGAGAGCGCATCAGTTGATTTTGGCGAGACGAACGTATGCTCGCTCGCTCGTTCTCTGAAAAGACACACTGTACCCCTCTTATTAGAAGATAATATCCAGAAATAAGCAATCATAGAATAAATCGTTCACCTTTTTACCTCATTCTCACATGAAAAGCAAAGCTGTTCTTTAATCTGTATTCCACAAAATTTCACTCTTGCCTTTTGGCGTGTTTCCCGTGGAAAAAGCGGTTGTTCCTTGGAGCGACAGCAGTGGTGCCAACTTTGATAGCTTAACCTGTTCTCATGGATCGTTAGTGAGAGCTCACTGAAGCTCGCTTCCTGGGCAGAGCAAACTACTTTGAAAAGCCTGTTTCGCCGTGTGAAATTGACGACAAGGCTGTCATTGGGTAACACGGAGCTCGAGTGCGTCTTTAATAATTTTCTCTGCACCAGAGTGCTTTGGGAGCGGAATCTGGCAGGTGCTGCCCCCTATCGAACAGAAATGAAACTATTACAAGCAGCTCGTTAGGCCGAATGTAATTGCGACGGAAACAAAGAAACTTTATGTATTTTTTGTCATTTCTTATTTTTTCGGTTTCCTATTGGTGGAACGGATACATTAATTTTAGAATATTAAAGAACACAAAAACCTAGTCAGAAATGGCAATTTTCTTTTAAAAATTATGTGTTGTTTAAGAGAAAATGGCGTTTTAGCTCTACTAAAAATGAAGTTGATATGAAAAATTTGAAGCTCATTTTCACAGAAAATGTTTGAGTTTTTAAAATACTTTATTTGAAGTTATTTGAACCACATACACTTACAAATATGATACTGTTTACAAATTGCTGGTAATGTGCATATTAAAGACGTGAGAGATCTTTCAAAAAAACATTATGTAATTTTTGAAAAAACAAAAAAAATAAGCTAAAATAAACGTTACACTATACTAAAGAGTGTAATTAGCACTATCCGTTACAAAAGTTTGAAGAAACAATTTGCAGCCGTATATGAGAAACTGGCGTTTGAGTGTTTCTGAAAATGCGAAATTTTGAGCTACTTTTCACAGAAAACGTTTGTGTTTTCGAGAAACTTTACTTGGCATTATTTAAAGCACATGTACTCCTAAATATTATAATGTGAAAAAATCGCCGCTGATGTAAATATTATCGACGTGAGAATTATGTGAAAAAATTTACATTTTTGTAATTTCTGAAAAAACTAACCTATAGAGCAATATGGCTTTTATGTCATCTGATAGAGTACATTTACCACTATCCCTACCAAAAATTTAAAGAAAAAATTTGGAGCCGTTTTTGAGAAAATCTTGTTTTTGTAATTTTTTAAAATTGCACATATTGCACGCAATATTGCACAAAAACTACTATAATTTTGAAAAACATTTACATTACCTTTATTAAAGAACTGAATATGCAGAACGAATTTTATTTGAAGAAAAAATCTCTATCTTCAATTTTGTAGTTGGAGAAAGACAGACAGGCTGACGTTTTCTTTTCAATTGATTTTTCGGTAGCAAGAACAGGTATCAAAACAGTGTTTCTGGCTACACCACGTGTTAGGGGATTTTTTTTCTTAATTTAGCAAATGGTTTTATCCACTTTTTCGTTTTCACGGCCCGACAATTAATTTTTTTCCGCCGAAAATTGGCCATTTTTTCGCGCAGCTTTACATAACTTTCCCTATACTACGTATATCACTCCGTGTATACGTACGTATACGGGAAAGTGAAAAGTGTTGGTGAGACTGAGCATCCTTGCCGCACTCTTCTGTTTATTATAAATGTATCAGTTTCATTTATTCCTATTTTTATAAAATTAGTTGAGTCAAAAGTTAGAGAAGGTCTTTATTGCTTCTACTAACGTTTGAGGAGAGCCATTATTTTCCATTAGATACCAGAGTTTCACTCTATTTCCATTATTGAAGGCTTTTACAAAATTTATGAAAGCTATATGTATGTTGATTAAACTCCTTTCTTTTTTCTATTATTTGTTGCAGTATGAATATATGGTTATGAAACCATTCTGTTTTTCACCAAGGAGAGTTTCTGAGATACATTTAAGCCTTTTATTTAATATTCTCGCGTACAGCTTGTACACTGTATTTAAAATACTGATTCTTCTGTAATTATTACTATCTCTGCGATCGCCTTTCTTGAATACGAATATCACTTTAGAATTTTCCATGATGCTGATATTTTATAAATTAGCCAACAATAATTCACGAAGTGTTGTAGTCGCCAGTGGAGCATCATCCCGGCATATTTTAATAGTTTTGCATTTAGGTTGTTCCAGTTGCTTTCCTATTTTTAAGTTCTGTCAAAGCCTCTTGGGTCTCGATTATTTTTATAGGATCGATATCACTGCATACTACTTCACATGTTTCATGTTGTGCTTTATTTTCGTTATACCGTAGGTTTCTATAGAGCTTAATCCAGTCTGTCTTATCAATTACATCTATTCTCACTGTATCTTTTTACTTTCCCGTATACGTACGTTTACACGGAGTGATATACATAGTTTAGGAAAAGTTATATAATGCTGCGCGCAAAAATGGCGTATTTTCGACGGAAAAAATTTCATTGCCGGGCCGCGATAACGAACTAGTGGTGCTACAGAATGGCACAGACTTTCCCGTATTAGTTTTCTATTTCCTTGGGTCTTCGCTAGCTATTTGGAATTGCCACATATTCTTTCTTGCCAGCTGTCATCTATCACCGTCAAAAGTACATTTTCTTGTCATTTTTTTATTTTTTCTCTTTCCTATTGGTAGAACGGAAATATTAATTTTAGAATATTAAAAACACAAAAACCTAGTCAGAAATGGCAATTCTCTTTTAAAAATGATGTGCCGTTTAGAAGAAAATTGCGTTTTAGCGCAACTAAAAATGCGAAATTTGAAGCTCATTTTCACAGAAAATATTTGAGTTTTCAAAATACTTTATTTGAAGTTATTTCAAGCACCTACACTCACAAATATTATTATCTTTACAAATTGCTGGTAATGTGCTTATTAAAGATGTGAGAGATCTTTCAAAAAAATTGCATTTATGCAATTTTTGAAAAAAAACAAAAAAATAACTGAAAATGAACTTTACGTCATATTAAAGAGTGTAATTAGCAATATCCATTACAAAGGTTTGACGAAAAAATGGTAGCTAATTATGAGAAAATGGTGTTTGAGCGTTTCTGAAAATGCTGAATTTTGAGCTACTTTTCACAGAAAACGTTTGTGTTTTCTAGAAATATTACTTGACATTATTCAAAGCTCACGTACATCTTAATATAATAATATCAACAAATCAAGGCTAATGTAAATATGAACGACGTGAGAAAGTCAAACAAATCACATTTTTGGAATTTTTGGAAAAACAAAACAATAGAGCAATATGGCGTTTTTTCATATCATAAAATGCATTAGGCACTATACGTACCAAACGTTTAAAGAATAAATTTGGAGCCGTTTTTGAGAAAATCTTGTTTTTGTAATTATTTAAAATTGCACATATTGCACGCAATATTGCGCAAAAACTACTAAACTTTTCAAAACAATGTATATGCCTTTAATGAATTGTATGTGTGAGGGGAAATAGGAAACAAAATACAGCAGAAAGCAGAGAAATCAGTACTGTATCTGTAACACTGTTCTTCAGTGATTAAACTAGTGGTGCTACAGAATGGCACAGACTTTCCCGTATTAGTTTTTCCTTGGGTCTTCGCTAGTGTAACAAAATCTCTACTTCTTTTACTACTGCTACTGACCGTCAAATCTACCATTTGCTTACCATGAAACTATTTGGGCCACCCGATCCGCCCGCCATAAGGGGGACGAGAAACCTCCGTGAAAATTTTTTTTGGCTATTGATTGCTGCGGATTTGCTCGTTGCTTGCAGACATTTTCTCACTTCTGGATCACAATTCAACTTCTGACTGATCTTAGCGGGCGCTACACCTAAATAACTTAAATCACTTTCAGGTTGCACTACACTCAGCAATTTTATTTTTACTTCAGTGAACGACTACAACTTCGCAGAACTTTTGGTTACAACTATCACTTGTTCAAACAAACAGAACTTTTTTACCTCACAAAAAGTCGACTTCCATCTTATATCAAAGCCCCCTAGCAACCACCTGCCATCGTCTACTCTTTTCCTGAATAATTGGTATATCACAGCTTCCCTCCTCCTAAGCGTCATTTCATTCGCTTTAGCTTAATAAATGACAAGATCTAAAAAAAACACATTACTTCGTACCTTCTTGCACTGGTACCTCACACGGTTTCACTAGCACTAGGTCCTCTTTCTTCCAGTCTTAAATCTAATACAATATTCTTTATTTTGCCAACATATTTCTACCATTTCATCTGGTTTGTATTTGTTCAGATTCAGCTTTCATTTGCACCATTTTCACATATATTATACTCTTATTTAATACTACCTAATATATGGACTATATCCTACTATTTACATATATACATTTTCCTTCGCACTTACTCGTGTGTATCGTCCCGCACGTATGGTTTAATGCTCCGAAAATTGTACGTCCCTATTTGGTTTTCCTCTTCATTTTTCAGCATAACGGCGTTTTTGTCCAACACCTTTTTTACTGTATACGGGCCTTTGTAGAGGATGAAAAACTTTTGGAAAGTTTCTTATCCACGGACGACGTTTGCGGCACCCTGATCAAAACGTCGTCCCCCGGTCTGTATGCTCCCACAAAGCATTGCTTCTGATTCTTGCCCCTCTTCGCGGCTGCTGTCTTCAAATGATCATAAATAATTCGTGTTTCATTATTCACGTCCGGTACCCCGCTGATTTCCGAGGGTATCTTGATCCCTGCAAACGGGTCTTTCCCATCAAACCGATTCAGATGCACCTCTGCCGGCGTCCTTCGCGTGCTTCCATGGGGAACGTTATTCAGGACGTAATTTAGAATTGAAACAGCTTCCATCCATCTATTATGGTGTTCCGACACGTATACTCTAAATAGCCGCGAGATCTCTTTCATTACCCGTTCGCTTGGGTTAGCCTGTGGATTACGCACTGTGGTAAAGCAAACATTGACTCCGAGATTATTCATTTCTGTTTTCCAGTTTTCGCTAGTGAACTGCGTTAAAAATGTGGAACGCTTCACGCTTTTGCGTGTCATCTTTGCGCTGGGGCCATGCTAATCTTCTCGGTATCGTTCCAATTTTAGTATATGTACTGCCGAAGCGAATCTGGGTGAACACCAATCTGCCAATAAGATGCTGTAAAGTCAAGTCCTGTAAATATTTTTGCCCCTCTTATTTCACTTATCATCTCCTCTATTTCTCCGCGGTTTTTCCCGACGAGCGACAGTCTTACTGTTCAGCTTCCTCGCATCTAAACAAAATCTAATCGTGTTGTTCTTTTTCTTGACAATTACAATCGGGCTGACATACGAGGTCATGGATTTCCTTATTATACCTTCCTCGAACATCGTGTTTATTTGTTTTCTCACCTCCTTCCTAAATATTTGGGGAATCGGGTACTGTCTGCAATTAAAGGGCTCCTCATCAGTCAGTTCTAATTGAAATTGATAACCTATCACTGGATCTGTCGAGCTCCCGAATACTTCACGATAATCATTTATTAACTTCATCATTTTATGACTACAATCAATCGACGGCGTTTCCCACTGCTTCCTGGAATGGATCCGGAGTCTCTTCAACTAATTCCGACACGTCGCAAAATGTATAAGGTTTCGTCCGCCTGGTCCTTGATCCCTAAACAATGCTTGTGCCCTTTGTCACTACGTAGCTATACACACATGCTACCAACGACGACCCTGGCATGGTACATCTTTAGGCCATCCATGCCCAGAATAATCGGACGAATCAACCCTTTTATTACTATCGCCGGAAACTCCATTGTCACCCCCTGGACCTCTACTTCCACCCAAATTTTGCCGACTCTTCGTTTCGATCCGTTTGCCATTAGCTACTCGAATATCCAGTTTCTTACTCGGTAATTCCTCAATTTCATGTCCGTTCTTCTTAACCCGTTCGTACAACTCTTGCGATACCGCACAAACGTTTGCCCCAGTATCAATTAAAATTTCTACTGCCACATCTTTAAATGTTCCCTTTAAAATTAAACACGTGCTCATCCTTGCCCGTTTGTCTTCGTCTTCCCTCAATAAATCCTCCTCCGATACGTAGATGGATTCTACTGCTGTAATCTGTACTCGCCCTCCTCTTCGTCCGAAATATCCCGCCCATGTATTTCGAACGGCTTCAGTTTTCCTGAATAATTGCATTAATTTCGAGATGGTCCCGTTTCTTCTCCTCCTTCCCTTTCCACGTCGCATTCCCTCCTCCTTTCTTATTCTCACTCTTCACGTCCCTTCCTTCCGTGCCATAATTTCTTTGATTCCCGTTATTCTCTTTCATTGCTAACCCATTTAGGTTAACTTTATTATTACTCATCCCGTTACTATCATTTCTGCCATTTTCCCCACTCAAGGTCTGATCGAACCGATTTAATCGTTCAACTAAATCTTCAGTACTTTCCGGCATTGAGTTCCACAATAAATTTTGAATACTATTAGGTAATTGGCGTATGATAATTCTCATAATTTCGCCCATGTCCGATCTCTCCTCACATGCCTTAAACGCGGCAATTTTGCGTGTGGCAAAATCGCACATGGATTCCGAGCCGCCCTTTCTAAATCTTTCACCCATTAACTTATATTTCAATTCAAACTTATGACTTTCGATCCAATACCTTCTTAAATACTTTTCTTTCCATTCTGCGTAACACGATGGTTCAGGAACTAACGAGGTCCACCAGTGGTGTGCCCTCGCGGACATTGCCTGCTCCACTACATGTAATTTCAGTCTTTCGGGGATGTTATTTATAGTAAAATAACTCTCCAGCTTTGCTAAAAACGACCATGGTTGTTCTTTAACATCCCCGTGGAATTTAAGATGGCTTGGCAAAACTAAAGATGCTGCGGATGTCATAGAATTGCCACTGCCGTTCGATGTCGCGATCTCTTTTTCCAATTCTGAATTCTGTTCTTTAATTCCGTCGTTTCTGTCCTGATCCTATATTCTTCTAATTCTTTTACCGATTTAATACCTTGTTTAATTTTATTTTCAATTATATCATCCGAATTCTCAATTTCGCTTCCACATTTCCAATTCTGACATTTTGTTGCTGAGAAATATGTGACATCTGTTCAATACGCGCTTCTACGATTGTCATCTTTTCGCATTGTTGGCCTGCGACATGATCCAGTTTCGCGACATTTTGTTTATTATCAACGACATCTTCCTGGACTTTATTAAAACAATCCCTTTGTTCCTGTTGAATTTCACCAGTTTTAGCATCGAAATTATTCATTCTTACATTTATTTGACTAATTTCGAGAGCCGTGTCTGCTCGCGATTGTAGTATTTCTTCCCGAATTTCGCCCCTCAGATTCTGAAATTCCAGAGTTAAATTCTCGTGGTTTGTACTTAATTGAGTGTTTATTTCGGCCTTCAAATTACCTAAATTGGAATTCATTTCCGCATTCATAGTTTCTAATTTCAAATTTAAGTTAGAATTAATTTCTGCTTTCAAATTCCCTAACTTAGAATCCATCTCTGCGTTCATATTCGCTAATTTGGCGTTCATTTCTGCTAACATTTGCAAGATTAATGTATTGTGATCAAAACTAGCTATTGGTGGATCTGCGGCTTCCTCATCCCTCGATATTTCTTCTTCTACCACATGTACCGGTTCCACGTCTAAACCAACGTTAATTTCCGCACCCGCGTTTCCATCATCAATAATATTTTGTCCCTCCCTCTCATCCAATTCATGCTCCTCTTCCGATTCACCAACTTTTCCGGCACGAACTTTTCTGCTTCTAGTTTCCATCCTGATACAACTGATCTTACTTTGGTTCAAACGAATACCAAATTTATTTTATAGCAAGATGAAACAGTTTTGGCTCTTATTCTGTTATCTTTAAACTGATAAAACTGATAAATGTCGCAGCAATCTTAAATTTTCAGCTTTCCTGAATCGAGCTAATATCGCGTATCATAACTTCCTACAATAGCGATATTATCTTGGCCCCACGTTGAGCCAGCCATTTGTAACAAAATCTCTACTTCTTTTACTACTGCTACTGAATGTCAAATCTACCATTTGCTTACCATGAAACTGTTTCTGCCACCCGATCAGCCCGCCATACGGGGGACGAGAAACCTCCGTGAAAAATTTTTTTGGCTATTGATTGCTGCGGATTTGCTCGTTGCTTGCAGACATTTTCTCACTTCTGGATCACAATTCAACTTCTGACTGATCTTAGCGGGCGCTACACCTAAGTAACTTAAATCACTTTCAGGTTGCACTACACTCAGCAATTTTATTTTTACTTCAGTGAACGACTACAACTTCGCAGAACTTTTGGTTACAACTATCACTCGCTCAAACAAACAGAACTTTTTTACCTCACAAAAAGTCGACTTCCATCTTATATCAAAGCCCCCTAGCAACCACCTGCCATCGTCTACTCTTTTACTGAATAATTGGTATATCACACTAGCTATTCGGAATTGCGACATACTCTTTCTTGCCAGCTACCATCTATCACCGCCAAAAGTACATTTTTTTGTCATTTTCTTAATTTTTCGGTTTCCTATTGGTAGAACGAAAATATTAATTTTAGAATATTAAAGAACACAGAAACCTAGCCGTAAATGGCAATTTTCTTTTAAAAATTATGTGCCGTTTAAGAGAAAATGGAGTTTTAGCACTACTAAAAATGCAAAATTTGAAGCTCATTTTCACAGAAAATTTTTGAGTTTTCAAAATACTTTATTTAAAGTTATTTGAAGCACATACGCTCACAAATATAATAATGTTTACAAATTGCTGGTAATGGGCATATTAAAGATGTGAGAGATCTTTCAAAAAAATTAAAATTATGTAATTTTTGAAAAAACAAAAAAATTACTCAAAATAAACTTCACGCTATACTAAAGAGTGTAATTAGCACTATCCGTTACAAAAGTTTCAAGAAAAAAATTGCAGCCATATACGAGAAAATGGCGTTTGAGCATTTCTGAAAATGCCGAAATTTGAGCTACTTTCAACAGAAAACGGTAGTGTTTTCGAGAAACTTTACTTGATATTATTTAAAGCATATATACTTGTAAATATCAAGGTCCATATACAAGGGTCTGTCAACGCGCATGCACGAATTCGCGCGTGACGTCACGCGCCCCTCGACGAAGTAGCGCGCTGTGCGCACGACCGTGAAATAAAAACTAAAATTCAAACATACTGCACGGCACAAAATTCACGCATATTATGAATAAATAGAGTATTATTCTTAGATCCTGACAGTATGCAGTCTTTGCTTATTGTTATATTAAAATTTGTAACCCTCAGCAATTCAGATATTTAAAAAAAGAGGTTTACCTCTAGAGGAGTCACTAAAAATTGTTGGAGACATTAAATTTCATTGAAATCAGTGTTTGGAGATGTGCTAATGTGGCTAGTGTACCTGCTAAGGAGAAATTAAATAGTCTAATTCAAATCCTGATGTTTAATTCAAATGTTTCCAATATGTAAATAAAAGAGAAAAATTAGAAAATGCACTATTTGACTTTACACTGGCTCAGATTTCGTCTTTGAAATGTGCTCCATTACAACTTTTAACTTATAAAGCATTTTCTGCATTTAAAATCTTTTGTTTCCAACTAAAGGATGGATTTGACAGAGTAAAATTTTGAAAAATTATTAATTGTTCTTGTTACAAAAAGCAATAAAACTACTAAACTGAAATTTCATTGTGCATGTTTTGTCAATTTTTACCCTGCATCATGCATGTTTGGGTACATAATAGTGCATGTGTGCATAAAGCTCTTGATAATGCTGGAAAATCCTGTCTATAGTTAACACACTCACCTCTACATAAATTTCAATGAGTCATACAACAGGGCAATGGCACTTTTTTGACTTGTCTTAAAAATGTGTAACACTTTGAACTAATACTTTTTAATGTTATTGCTGAAGAAATATCTTCAATGCTCCAATGCATCACTTTGTTTGGATTTAAGAGCCTCATAACTTGACCAGGTGTAAATTGAGAGTTTAATATACTATCATACATATCAACTTTTTGTTTTAGATGCAATATTTCTTCTTTCAAACTTTTCATTTCTTCTTTTAATATCACAATCTCATGTGATTGTCTACAACACTGAACACATTCTCCAGCAGTAGCACCTTCAAAAGTAGAAACAATTTCATCCTCAATCTCATTATCTTCCTCCATAAATTCTTCATTTACATTTTGACTAAAAATTGAAACATTACAATCATTAGCAAACTACAGTTGTAATAAACCATAACCTTAACAAACTACTACAGTGTTCTATGGTACTGAACATTTAATGTTGAATAAATAACAACAAATATTTGTTTGTACCTAGTTGTTTTCTGTTGACGTTCGAGTGTTCTAATAGTTCGATCCGTTAACTTTTTTGCTGACGTCTTAGGGAGGTTTACTGAACATCTGAAGTGCATCTTTTCTAAGCAATAGTTTGCTGCCCATAACTTTATGCTGCATCAGATTTTCGTAGTCGGTATCCACGAAATGTAGAGAGCATATTGCCGCTGTAAATACAAAATAAAATAACAGAGGTGGCCAACCATTTTTTACACAGACGTTCTTCATGTTACATACAAATAATGATGTTAATAGACTTCGTGGGTGATAAAACTAAACTGTTTTCAAATTCATCGTGTCTCCTCGGCGGCATAGATGTTGCCATTTCCTTTGAATTACTTTATCAGAAGGAAACCTGAAGAGATGAATTTTAGATTCCTTCTTTATGTTGGAACGCTCAGAATGGCTGTTACAGCCAAAAACCTAACAGTAAACCATTATTTCTTCTTACACACTTCACTTTATCCACCATTACAAGTCGCAGTCAAGACGGGGAGTGCGGGGCGTGTGACGTCAGATGCGCAGAACGGACACATTTAGGATCGCAACTTGACAGACCCTTGTATATGGACCTTGGTAAATATAATAATGTGAAAAAATCGCCGATAATGTAAATATTAACGACGTGAGAGACAAGTAAAAAAATTTACATTTCTGTAATTTTTGAAAAAACCCACCGATAGACCAAAATGGCTTTTATGTCATTGATAGAGTACATTTACCACTATCCCCACCAAAAGTTAAAAGAAAAAATTTGGAGCCGTTTTTGAGAAAATATTGTTTTTATAATTTTTTAAAATTGCACATATTGCACGCAATATTGCACGAAAACTACCAAAATTTTGAAAAACATTTACATGACTTTTATTAAAGAACTCAATATGCAGAACAAATTTTATTTGAAGAAAAAATCTTTATCTTCAATTTTGTAGTAGGAGAAAGACGCCGAAAAAATTCAAACTTCCACAATTTTCAAAAATTCAGAGCTGTACGTGAAAATCGGACCTATGCCATGTGAAAAAGTGTATTTTACTCTATTCATGCAAGAAATTTAAAGAAAAAAATTGGAGCCGTTTTCGAGAAAATTATGAAAATCTCCCGGGGGCTTTAACTAAAGTACCCCCAAATTTTGAAGAATCTTTTTCAAAATCACAAAACTTCGACTAGAATCAGATTGACCGGGGAATATCCATTTTGGAAGAAATCGTACGTATGGTTTAGGCGCTAGCAGTGTTCACAGACGGACGTTTTCCTTTCAATTGGGTTTTCGGTATCAAGGACCTAGAAAACAGGGTTTCTGGCTACACCACGTGTTAGGGGATTTTTTTTCTTAATTTAGCAACTGGTTTTATTCACTTATTCGTTTTCACGGCCCAGCAATTAATTTTTTTCCGCCGAAAATTGGCCATTTTTTCGCGCAGCATTACATAACTTTCCCTATACTACGTATATCACTCCGTGTATACGTACGTATACGGGAAAGTAAGAATCAATCTACTTAATAATAAATTTAACTTTCTTGTACATAACATCTAAATCTTTTACTGACATGCTTAAAATAGCATCTCCGTGTATACGCACGTATACGGGAAAGTAAGAATCAATCTACTTAATAATAAATTTAACTTTCTTGTACATAACATCTAAATCTTTTACTAACATGCTTAAAATAGCATTACTGAATGAACCAAGAGAAAAGTCTTCATAGTTTTCGCGCAAACGGTTCAACTTGTTTTCTGCAAATATTCTTGCAATTCCAATATAATTACTGAAGACACTGACTTGAAACGTTGACCGAATCACTGCTAATAACGAAAATACTGGCACAGGTGAAACATGTACCAAACCGGTTAATCTCGGGATTACTGTGCACCGACTTCTTCACTATTATACGTGAGCAGGAAATCGCTTGCCTTGACATAATCCATTTCAGTTCCATTCGGTGCGCAGGGATGTTATCGTTCATCGGACAGGAATCGTTATATTATATTGTTTTTATTGCCCAACCTAAAAGGATAATCTTCACTCTTCACCGTCCATAATCGTCCATTCTTTGCTATAATTGTTTCTTTCTTCTTTTTCCGACGAACAACATCAAAGATGTAAAAGCTTTCTCTGTCAATTATAGTTTGACTTAGTTCACGGCCTCCTGCGTCAAGGTTTGTGACAGAGGTGGTATTGGTAATTTCGGTGAGCGCCGTACCAGAAAAATGTAATAGAATGTCTAATAATATTTCCTTTTGTAAGTTCGAATGCGGGTAACAATTCTTTGAGGCCTTCCGCCTCAAAATGTTAAGTTTTAAAACGCTAAAATGCATCGTTTAGGGGTTATTTAACTATATACATTTTGACAACGGGGTCATTTAAAACTAATATTTAGATGCGTTTTTTTTTCAACAAATCCTTCACATTTTGAAAGTCAAAGTGCAATTCGTCACGTCTCCGTGAAATTATCTTTCTTTAGAGACCTCATTCATAACGATTGGTTGCGTGTGAGAGCCGCAACGGAAAGGTATACTACTGAAATAATACGGGAGACCATTTGCTCTCCAAAGTGAGTTCTTTCTTTAAGATCATGTACAATTTTTTGAAAATGTTAATTGTTTGCGCGCAATATTGTGTGCAAAATGTGGAATTTAAAAAAATTACAAAAACAAGATTTTCTCAAAACCGGTTCGGAATTTTTATTTAACCTTTTGGTAGGGATAGCTCCTAATGTACTCTATGATATAACATAAACGTCATGTTGCTCTATTCTTTTGTTTGTTTGTTTTTTTCAAAAATTAAATAAATGCTTTTTTATTTGTCTCTCACGTCGTTAATATTTACATTAGCGGCAAATTGTTCACATTTCTATATTTATTAGTACATGTTCTATAAATATGGTGAAGTAAAGTTTATAGGAAACTCAACCGTTTTGCTGTGAAAACTAGCTCAAAATTGTGCAATTTGAGAAAAGCTCCAAATTATTTTTCAAACTTTTCGAAGGGGTAATGTTAAATGCTCTCTTTTAATATGATGTACACTTCAAATTAGGGGTATTTATTAGTTTTTTTCAAAAATTACACAAATGAAATTTTTTGAAAGATTTCTTATACCGTTAATATCCACGTTTCCCACACTATTGGATTTCTGAGTTAAAGTGCCTTAAATGATTTGAAATAAAGTTTTTTGAAAACCCAAAGATTCCTGTGAAAAAGAGTTTCAAATCTCGAATTTACAGTAGCACTTTAACAGCATTCTCTTGAAAACCGCTCTACATTTTTAAAAGAAAATTGCAATTTAGGATGAGGTTTTATTGTTCATTAATATTCTTAAAATAATATTTACGTTCTACTATTAAGAAACCGAAAAATTAAGAAAATGTTTTAAAAATGTATTTTGGGCGGTGATAGATGGCAGCTGGAACGAGAATATAGCAATTTGGAATAGCTAGCCAAGTCCAAAGGAAATAGAAAAATAATACGGTAAAGTCTGTGCCATTCTGTAGAACCACTAGTTACTTTCCCGTATACGTACGTATACACGGAGTAATATACGTAGTGTAGGGAAAGTTATGTAATGCTGTGCGAAAAACGGCAAATTTTTGGCAGAAAAAAATTATATTTTACTTTCCCGTATACATATGTATATACTCCGTATATACGTATGTATATGGGAAAGTAAAATTTTTTGAAAATTTTGGAAATTTACAGGGGTTCTCAAGTACTCTATCGATTTCGAATTTAAGAGGTCGCGACATCAGTCACATTGGGGAATACGAATTTTGGTGTAAATCCTACTTACATTTTAGCCTCCAGCATCGTTCACAGACAGGCGGACAGACAGACGTTTTGCCGTCAATCGATTTTGCAGTATAAAGGACCAACAAAACATGGATTCTGACTACCCAACACTGATAGAGGAAATAATTTACTGTGTATATGGGCACGTTTTGTCGACTGCCATATGTTGAAATATCCTGATGTTCCTGAAATATAAAAATGAAGTTCTCAGCATATCCAAGCGTTAGAATCTGTCTGCAAACACTACAGATTTTAAGAATGGTATAACGTGTCACGTGACTTATCGTTATTTCCAGATTTCTTTACCAATCTCCGCGTGGCTCACTTTATATGGGCGACCTCGTTTAGTGAGCATGTATCCGTGTACACTCAAATGAGTTTGGCCGGCAAAGATTGTCAATAACGGACTGATATTTGATTTGCGACTATCAGCTCTTGACTTCACTGAAATAATCTCTCCTCTGTGAAAAAGCAATACATCAACCAACTGACATTATGCTCGCGTTTCAATAACGCAAGCTGTTCGTACAAGCAAGCAAAACCACTTAATTTATTATGCACACCACGGATGTGTAAGTTAATTGTGCAACTTTTATTTCCTTTTCGGTATTTATTCAGTTACGAAAGCGTTAACCAACGCCTTGCTGTTCCCCAAAACTGATTCGTCGTTGCACCGCCACGGCTACGAATCTAAATTGTGCGCAGTATTTTATTCATTATAAACTTATCCGCACAAGAGACACTACAATTTTTAACACTTAATAACTTGCACGTTTATGAAATTCATTTAATTAATAATTCAAGGTAGAACCTTCCTTGCAATAGAATATCCTCGCCGATTGGCTGCTTTTCAGTTCTGGCGCGAACGCCATGTTCTCCCACCAGCCGGCGCATCCTGGACAAATCAGTTGAGTGTAAACTGCCACGAGGCACAGACATCTGTCGTGCGCGCTCTCTCTTCAAACGTAACATGCAATTCATACACTATGCAAGATTTTCACTTTTTTCTCTATTGTTTTGTGTCACATGACAACTACAATTTACTATAATTATGTCGTTACAACATGTAAACATGTGCCGCTTACTTTCTTCACATGTAACGTGCAATTCATACGCGTGTGCAAGACTCTCAATTTCTTTTCTATTGTTCAAACACATGCGACAACTGCTCAACACCATTAGCTGCACTAAATGGAACTTTGTTATTTCAAGTGAACTGTACTTAATCCATGTTCTTCTACTGTTATTCGTAACAGCGAACTTACACAGTTATACTGTGACCAAGTACTTCTATGCAGTACAGTATTCGTGCCGTTACTATTGTTTCATGTGTGTGTGCCTTCAACAAAATAACTGTGTATAAAGCAAGGATTCAACACATTGTGCAATATGGCACGAACCTTGCTAACATCTTTGTCTTGTCACATCTTGCTAACATCTTTGTCACGTTCAATTCAACGTTTAATTCCCGGTGTGATAATATTGATTCACCAGACTAAGTGCGCTGTGCATCATGGCGAAGTGATTACTGGTTCTGTCACGAGATTCCTGTACGCAAGACACGTGATCTTATCTGCCACGTATGACGACATCGCCGTAGGTCGACTAGCACCCCTCATCACTTGAGCCCTGCCGGTGCTCTCTTCTGTTTCTGCAAGTGAACAGCTGACCTCTACAACGAGTATAAGCGTTTGTAATCATCAGTACAATGTTTATCTTCATTACAACAGTAACTATTCACTCAAGCTCAATTTTTTAATCTTGGTTGTGTCAAGAAATTCTATCAACAATTTTAATATCTAAATTTAACTATTTTAACCCTGCTGTGGTCCTCGGGTCCATTTCGACCCAAATACAATTTTAATTTCTTGTACAGCTTAAGAAAATGGTGCGATCGTTCTGATACTCCATGAAAATTATTTTTTGACTGTTTTCTACCCGTATATAAAATGTCATTAATTTATTTTCAATACGAAAGGAATTATATTTTTTTTACACATAAGTTCTTCGGGTCCATTTGGACCCATGACATTTCTCATGTGGAACTCTCTTTAGAAATTTCATATAATAACTCAGTAAATTCGTAGAAATCAACTATGGAAGGATTGTATTGTCATTGGAGACTTTATCTTCTCATAAGGTGTACAATAACAATATTTCGTCGAATAACACTATCAAACTACGAAAATACTATCGAAGTTCTACGAACAGCTGGGAGCAATCTCAGCTCTCTAAACTTCGGCAAGAAGTTTCTTTCTAAGACTAGAACGGAGTATTCTGATGTGTTTCTTCCTCTTCCGATAATGTGCAATCTTCAATTGTATGTAACAAGCAATGAATAATTTGGCGTTTTCCGAGGCAATTGTCCATTTCGGCAGCACATGCCAAAGACTTGGCAAATACGGAGGGAAATTTTGAATGAAACACGTTACGTGTGAAATGCACATCCTCTGGCCAACTAGAAGGGCAACCCAGAGAACAAAATATGGGAATAGAAGTTGTGTTACAATTATCATCACTTCTGAAGGATAACAATATAACTCCTGAAATTTTCTTTACATCATACCAGTTGGGTCAGGAGCTTCTCAAACGGGACATCACTGTCGGTGGAACTATGTGCAAAAACAAATCTTCTATACCACCAAAAAGTCTCCAGACAAAGGTTACAACAAACTAATATTCTACTTTCGCTTTTGAAAGTTACCCGACATTAGTATCGTATGTTCCACGAATGAATATGTGTGTTGCCCTTCAAAGCACCCTTTACAATGATGCAAGAGGCTGCGAATCTGGAGAAAAGAAACCAGAGATGACAATCTATAATTCTACAAAGGGAGCTGTTGGTACGATTGGTTCTTATTCACAGAAAAAAACACATTTTTGTGGCCTTTTGTGGTTCTCTACGACAAAATAAACATTTTACATCAATTCAAACGTTTTTTACAAAAACATTCGGATTGCTAATAAAAATGTTATAAAAAATAACAATTTTTATATAAAACTTGGGGAATCGTTTGTAAAGCCGTTATTGAACGCAGAACACACCTGCCAGAAACTCCGTCATCAAGAGAAGAAAAAACCTAGAAATCTGATGCAAAATTCACCGTCTTAAAAATTGTTTTTTTTTAATTCTATTCGAAAAGGGGGAAAATGGAATGTGTTACAAAACAGATAACAAAATTACTTTTCTATGCTCCAAATAAAAACTTTTACTGGTAAAAATCATGTCAATCCCATTTGTACTACATGTGTTTAATACAAGTTTTCTATATGTGCAGTTCATTATTTTGCTATCACGCATATTCAGATATCATTATTTTACATTATTGCATAACCTTATAAATAAAATAAATGTGTATAATTAACATTTAGGTGTATAAATTTAACTTCCTATTAAGAATACTAAATATTATCAGTGGAAAAGTAAATAATCTGCAAGAGAAATTATATGGGTCCATTTGGACCCAAGGATCTTGAGAAGGAGTAAATTTGAGGACCGCAGCCGGGTTAATAGACTAATTTTTATGTCTATGATTAAGAAGTGTAATATTATCTAGTTCCTAGCAAATCACCATAGCGCGATACTCAAAAAGGCGCGATACTCCAAAAGGCAGCACAGCATTGACGCACCAAACACTGTTTAGAGCGTCATTGATTTTTGTAATTTTAGAAGTAATGAAGAATAAGTGAGAAATGGGTTATTATTAATATTAGAACTTTCGAAATATGTGGATGTGAAATATCATTTGAAAAACAACTGTATTTTATTACAGAGCAAGTTGAGGTCCTGCTAACCAAAGTAAGGAAATGCATCCCTTGTTTCCTAGTTTTCTATGCATTAGTGCATAGCATTTTACCTCATTGCTATCAATACACGAGGAGCAGTGGTTATATAATATTGCCTCATGAAGGTACCATTAGAAAATGTTGTACTTCTTTTGGATATGCTCCACATTTAGAGCAAAGTAATGAAAAGTGTTTAGTAAGTTTTCCAAATCGGAGAATGATAAATATGTTACATTACTGATGGATAAAATATCAAACTGATGATGGATTACAAAGGGGGAACATGGTTAGTGGGGCATTCAGTAGTGATAGCTTAGCAACCAGTGCTTATTGTTTTATGATATCTAGTTTGCTTTCTTCTTTTAAAGAGGTTGTGCATATTGTTGCAGTGTAAACTATGACTGGTGAAGAGTTGCATTACATTGTAAAAAATGTTATTGTAGGTTTAGAAAGAAATGGATTTCAAGTTATGTTTTGTGAGTAATAATAATGGTGTTAATCGCAAAGCCATGCAATTGTTTTGTAAAGATAACCAGTTAGCTTTTAAATATGAACATCCTTGTAATATTAACAGTCCACTGTTTTTTTATTATAGATTCAGTTCACATTTTAAAATGTGTAAGAGGAAATTGGCTAAAACAGAAAGACAAGGAATAATGTTTTAAATTCCCTAATTTTCATTTGCAAAGTAATGATGGGCTACAAGGACTACCCTTTCAAAGTGTACGAAAATTGCATTCCTTAGAACAGGGCAAGCTTGTCAAGTATGGTTATGGTTTAACTTTAAAAGCGTTGTATCCTTCATCATTTGAATGTAAAAATGTTAAATTAGTTCTGCAGAATTTTAATGAAAATATTGTTGAGGGTCTTAATATATTAGGTAAGAAGGAAAATCTACCTTATTATGAAGGGACTGCAAAATTTATTAATATCATACAGAACTGGTGGTATGTGGTAAATGTGAAAACACCTTTCAAGGGAATTAAAAGTTTCTGTGAATTAATGAAACCAATTTCAAATGAGTTAAAGATGAAAGGGTATTATACCTAAAATTATTTTTGGAATGGTTACTAAAGTGGAAAAGTCTGAAATTGAGGGAATGTCTCACAAAGGAGACTATGAATGCTATTATTCAAACTACTGCTGGCCTTTTGAAGTTGGAAGAATACTGTTTTCAATCACTAAATTTTAAATATTTTTAGACTGGAAAAGTTCAGACAGACATTCTAGAAGGTAGGTTTGGAAAGTGTGGGCTACTCGCAGGAGGTCAGTATAATATTTCTCTGCGGCAACTCTATGAAGTAGAGCATAAAATGAGATGGCCATCCTCACTGCCAAACGTATTCAATCTCAAGTGTTTGGGAGATATTAGCAGAGGAAAATGCACTCTGCATTGCCGAACCTTTTGATATAAGTTCAAGCGATACATGTAAATTTTTGGAGCAAATGATTTTTTCAGATGCAGATATTGAGAAATGTCAAGAAGATTTACCTATATTATTGTATATTGCTGGTTATGCAAGTTTCACTGTTTTAAAAAAATAGAATGTTGTTCTTGTAAGGAAAGAATTGTAGATCATGATCACCGGACTGATGATTCTTTGCATTTTATAACAAGAGTAGAGGAGGTCTCCTTGCACCAAACATTGTAGTCTCTAATACTATTTTGTATAATTATTTAGTAGTAAGTAAATTGACTAATGAATTGGAGAATGAATTCTTGAATGCCTCAAACCAGAGAGAAATAGTGTTAAACATTACCATGCCTGTGATAGATTCCATGGAGCTTCTTTGGGAACCAAATGCATGTGACAATGGCCACACTGCAGAATATTTCAGCAAGAAATTGCTGTGGATCTCTACAAATGTTTTCTGAAATAATTATTGTAAAAAGAATAATTCAACTATTATGATTCCAGCAAAAAGAAAAATGTATTTTCTAGGCCAAACAAAAATAAATGTATTGTTTGAGTACAATTTATTTTTTGTCACATATTTTATATACTAATATATTGCTTTCAGGATATAAGCTAACAAATTTCTTATTCCCTGGATGGAGGTCCACTAAAATTAGTTATAGTTGTTAAATAAAGAAGACAGGATTTTTTGTGTACAAATGTGTGAATATCTTAGACATTTGCTCTGCTCATACTTTTTTTAATGTTTTTCATTTGTCAGTACAATTTTATCGCCAAACATCATGTAGTAAGAGTCATTGAAAGTGAAATATATTTTACCGCATAATGTAAATAGAATATGTTAATGTTTTAATATATTTTTTCGTAGTGATATGATTTACAGGAGATATTTATACTACGACACGAAGTGCAAATTATGCTTATCCCCTTTTTTTTAAAGTACCAATAAGTGAATTCCAATGGAAAGAAAAATATTCAAAAGAGACTACTGAAATTTTTAATAGTAACCAGAGCTGTAAATTCGGCCCCTTAACGGTTAACAAAGGTTTCTAGCAAATCCTCCCGCCATATTGGAAATACTCTCAAGACTTCTTCTCTAGACGGTGTAGAACAGACACACGTTTGACAGCCAACATATATTTCTCAAGGGCCCACAAAACATGGATTTTGATTACACAATGTGTTTAAGGAATTAATTTTCTATATAGGAATAAGATTTATCCACTTCTTCGTTACAAGGGCTTAGAATAAATGTTTCTATCGGAAAATCGCCGATTTCCGACGTACCATTACAATACTTTATCTTCTTTCGAAGTAATGTGAGAAATTAAAATTACATCTTTAAATAAGATAATTCATATTTTTTGAAAAACAAGTAGTTTTTCGTATAGTCTCGTTGGCGTTAATGCAATATACATACAAACATGTTTAAAAATTGCTGGAAACATTTTCTTTCAGTTTCTCCTCTTATACACAGCAGACGCTTACAAAATGGTGCAGAACTCATTTTCAATGAACTTTTGTACATTTTCAAATCGCAAAAGTTAAAAAGAATGCGACAAAGTATTTGGTGCTGTGGCCTCATTGGTTTTGTTTTTACATGCGAAGGGCGGGCGTGGTCCTTGCCTCGTACATTGCACGGGTGGCCACGGAGCTGCGTGCTCAGGTGGTGTGGGAAGAAAATCTGCGTGCAATGGCGCAGGCTAAGCTGAGGAAGTTTGGGGAAGTAACTGCTGAAACGTTCCACGTTCCCCTATACACGGTAAGCACGTACTCACTGCCGCTTCAAGCGCCATCTCCATGAGATAACGCATTAAAATCGTCCATTTTAACGTCATTAAGTTGAGACTAGCGTACCCGTGCGAGAGCTCTCCTTTTTGACCCTCTCTCCTATCTTTCCTTTCCCATATTAAGAGAGAAAGTTGCTAATGAAACGTTTATTTGCTTAAAAGCCTTAAAAAGGTAACTTCCAATGTCCATATAATAATAATAATAATAATAATAATAATAATAATAATAAAATGAAATATACGTTTGAATTAAATTTTTAATAAAGTCCTGCTCAGTATTATAGACATTTTCCTGGAACAATTCACAACACTTCCATAAAAACGTTTGAAGTAATTATACGATCTTCCTTGACAGATTTTCGTTTTCCTTGATTGTGACAAAAATATTACAAGAGCTTTTTACTCTCCAGATCTCTACTTAAAGTTGTCCATGCGAAAATACAGGATCGAGAAAGCATAATCGTACTCTCTGAAATACTATTTAACTCTTATTACCGAACTGGGAGGTACGCCCGTGCAATTTAATCGCGTCAGGTAATTAGTTTCATTTCACATACAGTTGCAGATTCTGTACGTCTCTGAACATGTGTGGTATTATCGAGAAGAACCCGATCATCAAAATGTAATAGATAGCATAATCGTACTCTTTAGGCACTTACAGGCTAAACAGCCCCCTGTTCAAGAAACTCTCGACGTTGTAGATTACGTGACGAGGAATGTTTCTCTGCGACCTTCGGATTCAAACTTCCACATTTTAGGGTCTAGAATGCTTCGTCTACTAGTTATTCAACTAAATATATTTTAATAATGCTGCCCGAGTGTATCGTTATGCATTTGACATTAATATTTAGATTCTTTTTTCAACAAATCCTTCATGTTTCTTATACCAAAATGCAAATCGTCACGACTCCGCGAAGTTCCCATTCTTTACAGACCTCATTTGTGAAGATCGGTTGCATGTCCGCAAAACTCATCCACACTACTGAAATAATATAGGAGAGGATTTTGTATAATATAAATAATAAAATATGAGATGAAGTAGCAGCATATGAACTATCATTAGCTGCACAAACTATATTTCCACCTTTTTTCAATGAGTATCAATGGATCTGCTTAATAATGAATTTAACTTGCTTGCATATAGCATCTAAATATTTTATTTACCTGCTCAAAGAGCGTTCAAGCGTTCACAGTACTAAATGTACTATGAGAATAGTCCTCCTAGTTTTCGTGCAAATGCTGCAACTTGTCCAAGATTTAAATTAATTTGTTTAAATTACTAATCACTCTAAGAAAAGTATTATTTCCCAGCTTCTTCAATGCAACATCACGACTGAACACGCTGACTTGAATATTTCACCGAATCATTGCTGATAAATTAAATACTGGCTCAGGTAAAATAGAAACCAATCCTGACAAGACACAGTCTTCACAGTACACATTCGTGCATTCTTTGCCAATATTGTTTCTTTCTTTTTTGACAAAGAACATCAAAACGTATAAGAGCTCTCTCTCTCTTTCCATCATAGTTTTATTTACTATTTCAGCTACCTGATTATGCCCTTCTCAAATTTTCTTAAGCCTTCTGCCGTATCTTTTGAATTCACACGCAGAACACCCTGGCAATTTCGTGCAGATGGTTCCTTCCTTGAGTCTCAGTCGTCTTATAGTACACTGTAGCTCCTTTCGTGACTTTTCATCAAAGCATAAGAACTTGCAGCGAATTTTCCTTTTATCAAAGTGAAGTGCATGCACCTTCAAAGAAATGAGATCGAATAAACAAGGTAAAACAATTATTTCTCTTAAATGACTTATGTTAGGTCTTAAATTTAAAAATTTAAAAAAATTAAAAAGATTGTGAAAATATAGGCCCATGTTTTCATCAAATTTCATTTTTAAGCAATAGTTTTAAAAAAATCCCCTCTTGAATAGCCCTGTCCATGAATGTACACTCATCGTCATAAAAAAGCTGTAAACCCAGAAGGACGAGGCGGATTGCGATCATTGTTGGCAGGCAGGTAGAAGGTACCACGCAAACAAAATTATTACATTTTCACGTGTGTAGGACCAATATTTACTGCGCTACACGCCCACAGACTGTACATCTGAGTTTGGCGTGAGGTAGCCATATTGGCATACACACTCGTCCAGACGTCGTGGCATGGATTTGTACAAGTCTCTAATGGAGTCCTGTGCTAGTCCATGCCATGCAGCCTGCACCTGAGCGCGCGGTTCTTGCAGATTGGTGGGTAGGGGTAGGGTCCTGTTCGCACGCTCCGTAGCACCTCAAACGGGGAAAGCCCTGGCAATGCGGCTGGCCACGGCAGAGTATGCACGGCTGCAAGGCATGCTCGGGTGATGGCTGTGGTATGTGGACGCGCGTGTTCTTGTTGAAATAGGGCATGGGCGTGGGCGTGCACGGATGGAAGGGGCCACCGGTTGAAGGATCTCCTGAACATACCGTGCGGCTGTCACGGTGCCTCCGAGGAACACTAACGGAGAACGGACACCATAGGATATCGCCCCACACCATCACATCAGGCTGGAGGGACGTGTGATCGGACACAAATCGCTCGTCGTTCCGCTCCCCACTGCGCGTCCACACACGGATCCGGTCGTCGTCGCCATCAAGGCAGAAGCGGGACTCGTCGCTGAAGATGACGCACTGCAAGTCTGCATGGCCCCAGGTCCGTCGTTCCCGACACCAGGTGAGTCTGTAGCAACGTTGTTAGGGTGTGGGGGGCAAGCGTCATAACGGTCAGCGTACGGCGAGGCCTGCGTTGTGCAACCGCCTGCCAGTGGTACTGGCACTTACAGGATGTGACTGTAGGCTAAACAGCCCCCTGAATCACTGCTGAAGCACCTATAGTTGCTGTTGGATCTCGTCGCCCGTTGCGGACAATCCGTTGGTCCCCCTCCTCGTGAGGCGTGGCGGACGTCCAGATCCTGCATGTCGTGTGTGCGTGTCTTCCTCAATCCATTGCCGCCAATAGCGGGTGGTGGTGTCCGTACAACCGGTGTAGCGCGCAATACGGCGACAGGACCAACCAGCCTCCCGCAGACCCATGGTGCGGCCCCTCTCGAAAGCTTCTATCTGGAGAACCGGCTGTCGAACACGACGCCTAGGAATAGTGCACATGCAGGTGACGCTCTGGTGACTATACCTGATGTCGCAATGGCCGGCGCGGCCGTTTGAGACCCTCTTTTCTCGGCTGGTGGGCACAACGTCACTTCCTTACCCCCGACAGCCCAGTGCGCGGCCGACCGTGAAAACGAAATCATTGGTTTAGTGAATGGAGTGCAAAATACCCACCAAGTTTGCAGCAGATCACTAGGGTCCTTCGGGGTGCAGTTTTTTTATGACGATGAGTGTATATTGACTTGAAAAGAAGAAAATTTGTTAATACAAATAATTTAGTTCAGTTCATTGAATAAAAATTGTACGCAATTAGCATTGACAGTCTGAAATTTGAGGAGTGAGCGATAAAAAACGGACAAAAAGATTCTGAATAAAAATAACATGAGAATTTTGTAATAAACCATAGCAAGTACAAGCAAGTGTATGCAGGTTATATCACAAACGTTTCACAGAAACAAGACTGTCAATATTTACATTCGATAGATGAACGGTTCCACTGTACTCATAAAAAGCAATTTCAGGAAAGATAAATGAAAGTACACCGTAGTTTCAGTCGTGAAGTGGAAATTGGTGACGTAAAAAGCATTGGCGCGACGTATCTTGTAACTCGGCTTCACTTTCGAGGAAATCGGAAGGAGGTGGCATCCGGGAATCAAGTAACAATAAATAGTCACCACTGTATATATCAATCGCTAAAGCGATTACACCGCGTCGCTGGAATTTTGAACATCATATATTTTGTATCTTGTAATTTGTAGAAATTTGTTGTCAAAGACTTACGTAAAGGCGCTTCGGCAGGTGGTTTTCGTGGGAGTGCACGTGCGGCGCCACGACTACCCGCTCTACCTAAGGAAGCGCTACAAGCTGACGGTGGAGGCCTCCGCCCCCTACTTCCTGCGCGCTGTGCGGCACCTGTCTCGCACCTTGGGCGCGGAGGCTGGAGGCAGCGACAGGCCGGGCCCTCTGGCGCTGGTGGTGTCGAGCGACGACATGCCCTGGGTGGAGGCCGTCCTGCTGCCCGCCTTCGACAACTTGACCCGCCACGAAGCGATCAGGTGCAGTGCAACATTGATAACCGAAACCTCGACACCCCGAAATCTTACATGAAAAATTTTCCAATTACTTAATCTAATATATAAAATTCTCGTGTCACAGTTTTAGTTACCATACTCCTCCGAAACGGCTTGACACATTTTGATGAAATTTTATATGTATTTTCAGGAGATATGAGAATAGGTTGTAATCTATTTTTATACCTCTTAGTGATAAGGGTGGTCCACCCCATTTTTTTTTAATTTTTCGCACCAAACGTTTTAGGCAACCTGCTACACACGGTAGGTAATTCACACGGCGGTATTTCACCCGCTACACGAAGTTTCTCCATATTACGCAACTGCTCAGCGATGTGCAGAATCTGCTATTAAATGTGAATAACACGGAGAGAGACGGTGAAAGAGAGAGAGAGAGACGGACAAAGAGAGAGAGACAGAGAAGGAGAGGGACGTAGAGAGAGAGAGAGAGACGACAAAGAGACAGAGACGGAGAAAGAGAGAGACGGAAAAAAGAGAGAGGAAAGGAGAAAGAGAGATATAGGGGCAGAACAACAACTGCTGGTCTCAGCTAGAAAAATGTTTGCCTCCGCGATACATTGTTGCTGTAGGTTTGAGGAGTCTTAAGCATATTAGAGACTAATATTTCATTAATCCTCTAATTAGCAGGAAAAAAGCACAGCAATTACTATTTGACTACAGGTAGATATGACATTGAGACTAGGAACTTTGTTTTAATAATTTGTGATGTTTGTTGCTGCGAAATGTTTAATTAGCCTTAATTAATATTTAGTTAGCCTTCGGAAGTTGATATTAAATACTCGTATCTACAAAAGAGGGAATAGATTCATTGTTAAAAATGTGTACATGTATTTTCTAACAATTTTGAAATGATGGTTCTTTAGAGGTTTATTTATTATCTTTAATTATTTTCTCCTGCCGTCTTTTAATAAGTAGATTTTCGTTTTTACTGCCATTTAGAGCAACAATAGGTAAAGAGAACCATGATTGATTTACATGATGTAATGATGTAATTATCACTTGATCAGTATCCCCGCAAGGCATCTACCGGCGTCACTTCGGACCAGTGTTGCCAGATGTACCGCATTTCCGCATTTTATACCGCATTATTAACACCTAATCCGCATTAAGCATTGAGGATGCCAAAAAAATTTGCATTTCCATGATAGTGGATTAAAATCCATTTCTTAAATTTCCTCTGCTATTACAATGATCGTTAGATGTCCCGCTAACTATAGTTAACAAAGTTTGAATGTTAAAAATGTTGTCTTTCTCTATTCGATTAAAGTAGAAAGCAATAAAACCCCTATCATCTACCAATCATTAGGGCTTTATTCAATTGCCGTATTCGAAAATTGATGACCAAGCACCAAGGTGTTGTCGTGAACTCCGTCCTTTATTGTCTTACTGTTAGAGACTCAGAGGACAAATAGGTGACAGCATGTTGGTTAGTCGTTTTTGAATACGCCAAATAAGAATACGGATCGTCGTTCAGATTCTTACTGCGTTTATTCAAGCCGGAGAAATTATGCACTTCGCTGGATATTGAAATTAAAAATGTTGAAATTACGTTACTCGGCTTCATATTTAACTGAGATTAAAAATAAATTGAAAGTACATTTATAACAAAAATACTGATATTTTATATTTTTAATTTCTTGGGTGAATCGAGCACATTATATACAGTGAGAACAAACATAGAACATATATAGTGAGACAATATCGCATTTATTTAATTTATAAAACGGAATTCTATGTCGATATACGAATTATTGATGTTTTCCTCTATTTTTAAATTATATTAGTAAATCCGCATTCATTAGAACAAATCTGCATTATCGAACTTAAAACTTCGCAATCGGAGTTTCACATCTGGCAACATTGCTTCTGACCCAATAAGCAGCACGGAATAGGGATGAGATATCTCACACAATAAGCCGTTTCTCGCTCACTAGAGTTTTCGGCCATATTTTTATTGTTTGGGCGTCAATCGTAATAGTGACGTTTACAATTACAATTTTTCTATTTCAGTGTAATTTTTAAATAATTTATGATTAATTTGCAGGGCTGTAATGAAAAATGTCGAAGCCATCATTTTAAATGGCAAATTTCGAGGTGATAATATATTACTGCCACGGATCCCTATTATACCCACAGATGTGTCAATTCAATTTAAACGTGTTCAATTTCCGTTTAGATTGGAATTTGCGACGTTTGCCGGGTCAGCTAGTTATTTTATAGTATTGAGATTATATGTGTAGAAGTTAAAAAATTCGGCTTGTTATAGGCAAACTAGCTGACAATAAGTTAATTTTTCTTTTTGCATCTGATTGATATATTGAACATGGATCGACAGTGAATTTAGATGTAATTTTATTCCCATATCACGGATGAGTTGAAGAATAAATGAATGAATTCCTTCCATGTCTCCAATCTATGAATATCAGTGGGACTGCACGAATCAATTTCCACATGTAAGTCGTGAAGGAGGCTTCTCTGAAAGCGCTCTAAAACAACGTTTCTACATTTCCTTCAAGTAGTTTACATTCTATTTAAACGTACCATTTCAATTTTTGGTATGTGGAATGTAAACTCCGTATACCATTATAATTCCTATACCATCCTGTTATTAGGATGACCCGGCGTAAGGTTGGGGTAAGATGGCGAAACCTGTAAGAAGACGAATTCGTTATTTCTTGAATACACTAATAGCACTGGTTGACAAGGTTTTCTTCACAAGAAATCTGATTAGTGAATCTAGTGCATTTTTTCTTATTGATTTTCGATAGTATTCAGAATTTTTCCATCAGGTACACTTTTTTGCGACAAGTGCTCTTCAAAAACCGATTTTAACGTTCTCTTTAGCATGTCATAGGAACCTTTACCTTATATGTAGCAATTTTATTCAAGCTGTATTTAAAAAAATTATATAGAATACTAGCAAAACCCGGAAGACGTTGTTCTGCCCTTCATCTCCCTCTTTCCCCTCCCATCACCTTCTCACTACCTCTCACTCCCTCCCTCATCCTGTTCCTGTCTGTCTTTGCCGCTCTCTGTCCTCATTCACATTTAATTGCAGATTCTGCACATCTCTGAGCAGGTCTCGTAATATCGGGAAGCGCCGGACCAGGAAAAATGTAATAGAATGTTCATGAAGATCTCATCCTGTATATTTCGGTGTAAGAAAAGTTTCTTTGAAGCCTTCGGTCTCAAAATTTTAGATTTTAAGGCCATAGAACATCATTTAGAAGACATTTAACAATTTAGATTCAAAATCGTACATAATGTGTTGCGGGTTGCATTTGACGGTTTGCATTAAATGGTTAGTTTTGTTCTACAGCGCCATGCAGTGGAGTTACAAGAGATTTATCAGCGTAAATACCTTCTCGGTGAAAAAACATGTAAAAGTGCCAACTATCATGAAGCTTTAGCTGGTGTCGGAGTTTAGCTCTTATTTAAGTACCAACATCCACATGTGTGTGTGTATTTTATATATATATATATATATATATATATATATATATATATATATATATATATATATATAAAAGGTTCATTCATGTTTTGACACGCTCATACCACTTAATCTGGCATTATGATTTGTCAATATTTATGTGTTTACGAGCTTGTTACCATGAATATCACTAGTGATAGTTTTCCTTCCTTTGCGTTTGCGTGTACACGTGTTTACGTAACACTTAAGTGTACTGTGTAAGCTGTGTTTTGGTGTTTTGCATTTTCATCATGTCAAGAAAGTGTGTAAATCATATAAATAATTGTTGTTGTATTTGTGGAGAGCTGGCTTTTAAGACTCCAAGGAGCAATTTAATGCCATTTGCGAAAAAAAGTGTTATAAACATTAGTTGTCAACATTGCTAATATTTGAGCTGTAAAGTTGATTTTGAAAAATGCTGGGCCCCAAATATATGTTTTGAATGTTATGTCTGTTGTCTTGTAAGACAAATGGTACACATATGCCATTTGCAATAATATTCCTATGATTTGGAGGGAACCGAAGGATCATCTAAGCATGTTATTTATGTTTGACAAATATTAAAGGAATATCTGTATTCTCTGACCAGAAAAATATGTCACATGTCAATTAAGTAAATTCTGAAAATATATTTAACTTCATTGCTTATTAAATTAGGACAAATGAAAAATTTCATAAAAGCTGTGGATAAACTTTCTGATGGATTCTTGAACTTGAAATGAAAATTTCCCCCCAGTTATGCTAAATTGAAAGAAGGGATTTTTCGGACCACAAATGTGGTCATTAATGACTTATGAACACTTGGAATAACTGTCTAATCCACTGGAAAAAGCAACCTGGCAGTCTTTCAAAAAATTATATTGCAATTTCCTTGAAACCATAGTAGAAGTAGAAATCCATCGGACATATAAGCTGATCTTCTGCATTAGTTCTAAAGCTGTGGGATGAAACATGTCTTCGAAAATTCACTTCTTGGAGTTCTAAAGCTGTGGGATGAAACATGTCTTCGAAAATTCACTTCTTAGACTCTTACTTAGATTTCTATCCGGAAAATCTTGGGGCTGTCAGCGATCAGCACGGTGAGCGTTTTCATCAGTATATTTCTACAATGGAAAACATGTTCTAAGGCAGGTGTAGTTTCTAATATGTTGACTGACTGTGTACTTTCGGACCAAGAAGAGAGATGTTCCAGATGCAGAATATGCCCGAAAATTATGATTTCCACTTTCTAGTTACAGAATGAGTAGTCAGAATGTAAGTCAGGACTAGTAGTATAGAATTTAAAATTCGATTGCTAGTGACTGAATTTATTAAAAATTATAAAAAGTTCAAATGAAAATCACACAAACCTGATGGGGAAAAACTGAAATGATCTTTAGATTTGGTATGAAAAATACTTCTAGAATCTGTTACTTTCATTCTTTTGAAAGTAAAAAGTTCATTTTTGAAGACGAGTGGTTAGCATCCCCAGTTTTTGCCTTGCGAGTTCAGTGGTGGCTAGAAAAACTGTCGTTATTTAATTACAGTGATATTGTTTATAGCCCTGTACTATCTCAAAGAAATTTTGCTAGAGTTCAATCTATTCAGAACGCGTGTTTGAGGTTGTTTCAATGTTCGGAAATACGAGCATATATCACCATTCATGGATAAATCAGACGGGTTGACCATGAGACAGAGATGGATATTTCACCTATGTTTACTGGTACACTCTGTGCTCTCCTCTAATTCTCCCAGTTATCTTCGGGATCGACTTAAACTTTTTTCACAATCTAATGAGTCTGCTTCACGTACTACCCGATTTGCCAATTTCCTACTTGTTATTCCCGTTCATCATACTACCAAATTCGAGGCATCCTTTAGCTATCTTGGTCCACACTTCTATAATTTAATCCCTCATGAGCTTAAAACACTTCCCTACAAATCATTTTGTGAAAAACTTTGTAAATTTATTAAACTTATTTTTAATCTTTCTTCAGTGTTTCTTGATGTATTATGTTAAATTTTTTGTAACCTTCTTGATGTTACGATGTAATGATTTAGCATTACTTCAGTGTCTCCTGTTATGTTATATTGCCTCATATTATCTGCTATACACTTACAATTATATTGTACTTATGTAACCTTTTCAATTTCTAATCCTCATGTACTTACATTTATGCTTTTTTCTACTTATTCTTATTCTCTTTTGATTTTATGTTTATGATCTGTATTTTTCTTGTGGTTAGTCTGAAAAGCAGTAATTTAATTACTGAGACTCGCCGTTGTACTTTTTTGTGCAATAAAGTATTATTATTATTATTATTATTATTATTATTATTATTATTATTATTATAAATATACCTCACTTGAAGTACGTTCAGTGTACCCTCTGGGCTGTGACAGACGCAAACGCAATTGAAATGTGAAGCTCGTGATATTTCGTCTTCACAGCGTAAAGAAATTACTCTTCTGTGGTATGGGAGGGGTACGTAAAGCCCTTGAGACATTTTAAAAATTTCCTTCTCTTTAAAAAGAAAGTGATACATTTCACGCGTGTTCTCCTTGAGAAGGGGAAATATAGATAGATAGAGAGGGAGAGAGAGAGAGAGAGAGAGACAGACAGAGAGAGAGACTGTGAAGAGAAATTTTTTTCCAAACTGCATAATATGTTGCCCCCTGTTGTTGCTAAATTTTGAAGAAGTCCGCTGGTCCTATTTGTATAAAAATCGCGCCATCATAAGAGCAATTAGCCTTCGGATTTCAGGGTCCTATTTAATGTCGAACCCCGTTCCTCTCCTGCCTGTCTCTTTGTTCACTGAATTTTCGCTTCATTTACAATTTCATTTGTTGCAGATTAGCTTCTTTCCCTGGGGGAAAGGGCCGCACCTGGTATTTTCCGGAAGACCTGGCGCTGCTGTCCGCTTGCAACCACTCCATTATCACTTACGGCACTTTTGGAATAACGGCGGCGCTGTTGGCTGGAGGGCACGTCGTAGCTTTCGAATTGGAATCCTACTATCCCACGTCAGAATTCGCCAAAATACTGCCTAGTTGGTCGGTGTTGAGATGAATAGGCAGTCTGGTTTTCATTCGCATTTAATAGTAGTATATTTTTTTGGAAAATCTGATTATTTAGGAATAGAGGTATTTTATATCATTGTAAAATACATTTCAAAAAACATGTAGATTCTCTCCCCTAGTAACGGTTACATAATTTTATTATACCACAATTTCTGTCCATAATAACACATTTCAGGGCTACTCGTTTTAAAATTCATTAAAAATTGTGGAATTATAGGTGTAAAAACTAATCATTTTTTCCCTGATATATAAACACCGATATAATTAAAAATGAGCATGAAATTAAAACACAAGTTAATAATATGATCCAGCGGCGTCAGCAGTGGCAGTGGCTGCGTTGTTGCGATTGCATTGTTGCCAGCACAGCGTTGTTAAAGAGAACTAGTGGTGCTACAACAGCACTTACTTTCCCGTATTAGAGGAAACAGCTAAGTAGTACTGTAATATTGCACTTTATGCGCTACTAACATCTTCGCTTGGAACTCATTATTTCCATTGCAGTGTTGTCAGAACTATGTGAATTCTACAACTTCACAAAAATAGAATGCACAAGTTTTGTAACCCTGTATTGGAAAAAGAAGCCTGATACCTGGAAATATAGAAATGCCTTCCATTGAGCCATGATTAGGGAAGAGTATTTTAAAACCATGCAACAAATTCTCTACTCACTACAAATGGTACAGCATTTGGTGCAAAACTAAATATTTGCCTGCAAATATCAACATAAATTAGACAATTATAACTCCTTTTCATACGGCTCCATTAGGTCACAACAATGACACTAATTTACAGATATTCGCGAGCGCAAAGTGAATTCCATTGTTGCAGACCCTGCATTGTCGCTATTCTGAGAGCTATTAATTCTTTTTACTTATTTCAAATACTTCAAAATAAACAATTTCTAAAATATTAATGTGTAAGTCTATAACAAAGTTCGAATGTAAGAAACGAAGAAAGAAATAATATACAAAATTGCACATTCTAATTTACGACGCATCCAGCTGTCCGAAGCGCAGTAAATTTACAGCGGCCTATTACGTTTGTCACAAAATTAAAGAAAAACTACTCGTATTTTGAAAAAATTAAGCATGACCGTATTTATTTTATTTATTTATTTGTCAAAAAACAGAAACAGAATGGCACAGACTTTCCCGTATTAGTTTTCTATTTTCCTGGGTCTTCGCTAGCTATTCGGAATTGCCACATACTCTTTCTTGCCAGCTACCATCTATCATCGCCAAAAGTACATTTTTTTGTCATTTTCTTCATTTTTCGGTTTCCTATTGGTAGAACAGAAACATTAATTTTAGAATATTAAAGAACACAAAAACCTAGCCGTAAATGGCAATTTTCTTTTAAAAATTATGTGCCGTTTAAGAGAAAATGGCGTTTTAGCACTACTAAAAATGCGAAATTTGAAGCTCATATTCACAAAAAAGTTTTGAGTTTTCAAAATACTTTATTTGAAGTTATTTGAAGCACTTACACTCACAAATATAATCATCTTTACAAATTGCGGATAATGTGCATATTAAAGATGTGAGAGATCTTGCAAAAATTTACATATATATAATTTTTGAAAAAAAACAAAAAAAACTCAAAATAAACTTCACGCTATACTAATGAGTGTAATTAGCACTATCCGTTACAAAAGTTTCAAGAAAAAAATTGCAGCCATTTACGAGAAAATGACGTTTGAGCATTTCTGAAAATGCCGAAATTTGAGCTACTTTTCACAGAAAACGTTTGCGTTTTCGAGAAACTTAACTTGACATTATTTAAAGCATATATACTCGTAAATATAATAATGTAAAAAAATCGCCGATAATGTAAATATTAACGACGTGAGAGACAAGTAAAAAAATTTACATTTTTGTAATTTTTGAAAAAACCAACCCATAGACCAAAATGGCTTTTATGTCATTGATAGAGTACATTTACCACTATCCCTACCAAACGTTTAAAGAAAAAATTTGGAGCCATTTTTGAGAAAATTTTGTTTTTGTAATTTTTTAAAATTGCACATATTGCACGCAATATTGCACGAAAACTACCAAAATTGTGAAAAACATTTACATGACCTTTATTAAAGAACTCAATATGCAGAACAAATTTTATTTGAAGAAAAAATCTCTATCTTCAATTTTGTAGTTGGAGAAAGACAGACAGACTGACGTTTTCTTTTCAATTGATTTTTCGGTAGCAAGAAGTAGTTGGAGAAAGACGCCGAAAAAAATTCGAACTTTCACAATTTCGAAAATTCAGAGCTGTACGTGAAAATCGGACGTATGCCATGTTAAAAAGTGTATTTTCCTCTATTCATACAAGAAATTTAAAGAAAAAATTTGAAGCCGTTTTTGAGAAAATGTTGAAAATCCCCGGGGGGCTTCATATAAAGTACCCCCAAATTTTAAAGAATCTTTTTCAAAATCACAAAGCTTCGACTAGAATCAGATCGACTGGGGAATATCAATTTTGAAGAAAATCGACCGAACGGTTTAGGCGCTAGCGTTGACCACACGACGGACAAACGGACGGAATGCCGTCAATCGATTTTTAAGTATAAAGAAGCAACAAATCATGGATTTTGACCACACCACGAGATAGAGGATTTTTTTTCTTAATTTAGCAACTGGTTTTATCCACTTATTCGTTTTCACGGCCCGGCAATTAATTTTTTTCCGCCGAAAATTGGCCATTTTTTCGCGCAGCATTACATAGCTTTCCCTATACTACGTATATCACTCCGTGTATACGTACGTATACGGGAAAGTAAAAAGGGGGGAAGGGAAAAAAAGAAGTGAATCGCTTAGCATACATGAATGGCAAATATTTTCTTATCAATTTGTAGTCAAAACACAGCGATTCTAATATTTTTTAAAACGTGCACAGAAAACAGGCTTTGCTTCCCATCTTACGTCAAGCACAGTTTTAACTGTTAATTGAAAATATATATCCAAACTTACATTATGATGTATTTTTAAAAACACTATGTGAAGTTTGACGGAGAAAGTATGCATTTTTGAAATGAGGTTACCAAGAAGGATGTTATGTATCCGGCGCGCTTGCCCTTGGAAAGCCGTCGAAGCTGCTGTGAGCCTGGAACACTCACCAGCGGGGTCGATCCGGAAGAACGAGTCTCCACGGGCAACAGCGCTGGACTCCAAAGCGAGCTAGCCGCACTTCCAGGGCAGAGTGTCTTAGTGAACGGACAGACGCTGTCTCGTACAACAGACGATACGTGGCAGGATTGTGGTCTATTGTTGTATGGTGAACGAGCTACCCTTCAATACGTCTTTTGTTAGACGGTTCATTCTTTCTGAGCTTGGTTATGCATTCCTGGCAAAGTCTGTTAATTGACTTCGTTTCCTAGTTGCATTAATGCTAGTTGAATTAAGAATATTTGTAATGAACGTTCAAATAAACTGTTTTTGTTAAGACTCGGCCTACTGATTTTCACACATTTCAAGATATAATTACAAAGTGTCGCAGGTCAATGAAGCTGAAATAAAAACATGTATTTGCAAGGAAATCCTGTTTCTACCCATTGCAATATTTATAATATTAGATACAAAAACTAATATTTTAGTGCAAATATCAACACAAATTCGACAATTAAAACTGCATTTCACATAGTTAACATGTCCAAACAATAAAAAGGAATTCTCAGAATATCCAACTGCCGTCCCGTGGCGCGGAATGCCATTGTGGCATTAGCATCTGATATATTACATTAGCAAATGGTGCGCTGGGAATTAGAATTTAAAAAATTACGGTAAAAGAATAATTTGTACAAAGTACTTGAAAGTTTTTAAACGACTCATTTTTAGAACATTTGATTCAAGAAAAAAACTAACTTCTTAATTGTACGTTTTTCAGTGGTCGATTGTTGCAAGCAACATGTTGTTTGTGCTTGCAATTTCCGAAAATACAAATGACTTACTCAAACAACTGATTTTTTAGAAACACTTCATTTAAATTTATACAAAAAATCAATTTTCAAACAAAAATGTTTGTAATGTTAATTCTTTGACGTTGTTTGCAATTTCTAAAAATACATAGAGTTCGCCCAAAATAGGACTCGTATTAATTCTTTGCTTTAATTGATATTTAAAAATAATTAAAAATTGTTTAAAATTCTTTCAAAATGGCCTACGTTTCACAAATAAATACGCAAACACTACAATATTGAAAAATCGAACATGACCTTACTTAAGGATCTGTTTATAATGACCAGATTTCATTGAGGAAGCTAGTAGTGCTACAGAATGGCACATTTCCCGTATTAGGTTTGTATTTCCTTTGGTCACGGGTAACTATTTTCGACTTGCTACATTGTCTTGCCAGCAACCATTGCCTCCCAAATACATTATGGCAATTTCGTAATTTTCGGTTACTTAATAGTAGAACAGAAATATTATTTTAAGAACATTAAATAACTGTGAAACCTCGTTCTAAATACCAATTTTATTTGAAAAATTAGAAGCCGTTTTTAAGAAAATGGCGTTTAACCCCTACTGTAATTGCGAAATTTGAAGCTCTTTTTCACAAACAATTTTTGAGTTTTCGAAAAATATCTTTAGAAGAGTTTTTAAGCACAAATACAATAGTGTATCAACACACAAACACAATAATGTTTACAAATTGCTGGAAATGTGCATGGTATCGGTGTAAGAGGAAGAGAAAATTATATTTGCATAATTTTTTAAAAAATATACCAAATGAACTTTGCGTCATATTAAAAAGTGCAATAAGTACTACGCGATCGAAAAGTTTGAAGAAAAAATTGGAGCTATTTTTGAGAAAATGGCGTTTGAGCGTTTCCGAAAATTCGGAACTTAGAGCTGGTTTTCACAGAAACCGATTGAGTTCACGAGAAAATTTACTTCACCTTATTTAAAGTACATGTACTCGTAAATATAATAATGTGAACAAATCGCCGCTAATGTAAATATTAACGAGAGACAAATGAAAAAAATATATTTTGTAATTTTCGAAAAAACAAAAAAATAGAGCGGAATGTCGTTTCTGTTATCTTGTACATTAGGCCCTATCGTTACCAAAAGTTTAAAGAAAAATTTGAAGCCGTTTTGAGAAAATCTTGCTTTTTTGATTTTTTTAATTGCACACCTGTGACGCAATATTGCGCGAAAACTACTAAAATAAATGTACATGACCTTAATGAAAGAATTCACTATGGAGAACAAATTTTATTTGAAACAAAAACTCTCTTCCATTTTGTATTTGTAGGAAGCCACCGTTTAAAATTCAAACTTTCAAAAATTACAACTTTCACAATAATCGAAAATTTAGAGTTAACCGTGAAATTAGAATCTACGCCACCGTTATAAGTGTACTTTATTCTTACAAGAAATTTAAAGATAAAATTTAGAGCGGTTTTTTTGAAAATTTTGAAAAGTTTGAGGTTCTGCACGTAAAGTATCCCCCGATTTTATAGAATCTTTTTCAAAATCTCAAAGCTTCTACTCGAGCCAGATCGACAGAGGCTTCTTCAATTTAAAAAAAATCCTACGTATTGCTTAGGCGCTATTAGTGTTCACAGACGAACGGACGGACAGACGGGCGTTTTGCTTTCAATTGGTTTTTCGGTATCAAGGACCGACAAAAAGGGATTCTGGCTACACCACGTGTTAGGGGATTTTTTTATTAATTTAGGAACTGGAAATTATTCACTTTTCCGTTATCAGGGCCTTGCAATGAATTTTGTTCTGCCGAAAATCTGCTGTTTTTCCGCGCAGCATTACACAACGTACCTTATACTACGTTTACTACTCCGTTTATACGTACGTATACGGAAAGAAAAAATATTTTATCCCTAAATAGTATTTGAGTAAATTCGAGTGTGCGTGTGTGCGGATGTGCGGTTCCATCATTCACGGATAGACCACTTCCCGCGCACCAATCGAGACGTACGAGACATGTCATTCGACGCGTCTCGGGTCTCCAGATGGGTGTTGGATATAACAGAGATGCCCCTCTGCCCCTTTAACCTCCTTGCCCCGCGCCATCTCCCTCCGGACGGGCTCAAGAGCCTAACAACCGTCTGCCGGAAGCGCTTTTACACTCAGTCTCCGGCAGTCGTGGCCTGCACAGGCATGTTCGGTGAGAAAATGGTGAGGTGGCGGGTGTATCAACGTACCGCCTTTTATCCCAATGCATCTGGTGTATTTTGCTGTGTGCGACATTAACCATCAGAGTGTCGCAAACTTTAAGTACGGAGACGATATTTCGTTTTACTCCTCCTTTTTTGAAAGACGTAAAAAACGTGTAAAGGGGTTTGGCACGTGTGAATCACATGGCCAGGAGGCATACCTCCTCTTGCCGCTTGCTATTAACCCACTGTCAAGACTCACACCTAAGCAGACCTGTAATTGAATATTTCCGCTCTGTGTGGCATTTTCTGGTCCAGGATTGACTACGGATGGAAGACGTCCGCGAGATTCAGAGCTTGCGTACATCTTACTGGCAAACTCCAGGAGCTGCACAGCCTGCAAGAAAGTTGTAATGTTTGGTTTAATTGCATGTGATTTTTATTTGTGTCTTAGGTGTTTGTGACGCTTTGTGCATTAATTACTCATTGTTCAAGATTTGTATTGAAGACTTTAACACCTCACATGGTGTGAATGCTGTTTATACAGCAGATTGTTTCAGTAACCTAATTATTTGTACTGATGTCTTTAACACCTCACATGGTGTGAATGCTGTTTATACAGCAGATTCAGATTTGTTTCTGTAACCTAATCATTTTCTCGTATAATTAAACTAAATGATAAAATGTGGATTATTTGTTTGCACTCTGAGCAACCGAGGAATGTGAAGTTAGCTGCCCCACCCCAAAATCTTTCTACAGTCCACTGCTGGAGTAGTAACACCTCACATGGGGAGTTGATAATTTGTTTTCAGATTGGGCCATAAAATTCTAAAAAATTTCCAAAAACGTATTTTTTCATGTTAGTATGCCGTGAAATAAACCAACGTCACATAAATACATCTACACTCATCGTCATAAAAAAAGATGCACCCGGAAGAACAAGGCGGATTGCGGTCATTGCAGGCAGGTAGAGAGTAGCACGCACACAAAATGATTACATTTTCACATTTGTAGGACCAACAATATTGCGCTTCACGGCCACAGACGGTTCATGTTAATATGGGTTGGGGCCGCCATTTTGGTAAACACAGGCGTTCAAATGTCGCGGCATGGAGTTGTACAGGTCTGCAATGAAGTCTTGTGCTATTCCATTCCATGCAGCTTGCACCTGACCGCCCAGTTCTTGCCGATTGGTGGGTAGGGTTGGGATCATGATCGCACGCTCCATAGCACCCGAAACTTTCTGGATCAGGGACAGATCTGGCAATACTGCTAGCCATGGCAGAGTATTAACGGCTGCAAGGCATGCTCGGGAGATGGCTATGGTATGCGGACGCGCGTTGACCTGTTGAAATAGGGTATTATACCATATTATATAATATTATATAAATTATATAAACCAGTTGTAAAAATAATACATTTATGTTGATGGAATATGCTAATTAAGCCTGCTGCTATTGTTATGGCACCAATGGCTCCTGTAATGGGTCATGGGCTGATATTAACTAAGTGGAATGGATGATTTTGATGTGTTGACATTAATTAACTTCTCTTGAATACAATGTGGTTAGTATAGCAAATACGTATGATTGAATTATTGATACTGCTAATTCTAGGATTAACAATAGAATTTGTGATAAAATAAGAACTTGAATTAAGATAGTTGAATTTATGATTATAGGTCCGGTATTTCCTAATAAGGTTAATAATAAATGGCCTGCAATTATATTTGCAGCTAATCGGACAGCAAGAGTTAATGGGCGGATAATATTTCTAATTGTTTCGATGCATACTATAAAAGGTATTAGAATAGGGGGAGTTCCTTGAGGAACTAAATGAGCAAATATATGTTGTGTGTTATTAATTCATCCGTATAGTATAAATGTTAATCAAAATGGTAATGCTAAAGATAATGTAAATGTTAAGTGGCTTGAACTTGTGAAAATGAAGGGGAATAGTCCTAGAAGGTTGTTAAATAGAATAATTGAGAATAGGGAAATGAATATAAATGACCTTTCTAAGTTTTTATTGTTTACTAGTAAGGTTTTAAATTCGGAGTGTAATTTATAAATTAGTGAGTTTCATATTAGTGATCTTCGGTTGGGGATTAATCAATAAGATGATGGAATAATTAATAGTCCCAAGAGGGTTCTTAATCAATTTATGGGAATGTTAAGAATGTTAGATGTGGGATCAAATGAAGAAAATAAATTGGTTATCATTTTCAATTTGTTGAATTAGTTTTAATTTTTAGATGTTCATGAGTTGAGGTTGGTTGAATTAGGAAGTAATTAATTGTTATGATAATAATTAGTGTAGTAATAAAGAAGATTATTAAAGATAGTCATATTATTGGAGCTATTTGTGGAATTAAGAAATATTACTATGGTAATAATTTTAATATGACATATTAATGTTATAAATTTAAGTAATTTCTTTCACCAGAAGTAGTTGTTAATTACTATAATGTGGTTTAAGAGACCATTACTTACTTTCAGTCATCTGATGATGAGTAATTTTTAATTCAGTTAATGAAATTTTTTAGATTTACTCTTTCGATTACAATAGGTATAAAGCTGTGATTTGCACCACAAATTTCTGAGCATTGTCCATAAAATAATCCTGGTCGGTTGATTATGAAATTAATTTGATTTAATCGACCTGGGGTGGCGTCGGTTTTCACACCTAGGGCGGAAACGGTCCAGGAATGGATAACATCAGCAGCTGTTACTAATGTTCGAATTTGAGTATTTATGGGTAAAATGGTTCGGTTATCGACGTCTAGAAGACGAAATGATCCTAATTTATCTAGGGCTGATATGTAAGAATCAAATTCGATGATATTTTTAAAATCTATATATTCATATGATCAATATCATTGATGTCCAATTGTTTTTATTGTGATTAGAGGATCTATAGATTCATCTAGTAGATATAATAATCGTAATGAGGGTAATGCAATGAAAATTAATGTGATTGCGGGTAAAATAGTTCAGATAATTTCAATAGTTTGTCCTTCGAGTAAAAATCGATTAGTGTATAGATTGAAAAATAATATGGATGTAATATATGCAACTAAGACAGTAAATATTAGTAGAATTATTAAGGTATGGTCATGAAAGAAAATGAGTTGTTCTATTAGAGGAGATGATCTATTTTGTAAATTTAAATTGGATCATGTAGCCATATACTAAAAAAAGGATTCCTTTATTAATGAAGCTTAAATTCATTGCACTTTTCTGCCATATTAGTAATTAGAAAGAATTGTAGTTCTGAGTATGAGTGTTCTGCGGGAGGTAAATTTTGATATCATTCTAGTGATCTATTTAAATTTATGGGGAATAAGAATTTTCGGTGAGAAATTATTCTTTCTCATATAATGAAAATTAGTATAATAATTCCAATTAATGAAATAGTTGAACCTAATGATGATAAAATATTTCATGAAGTATAAGCGTCTGGATAATCAGAGTATCGACGTGGTATTCATGCTAGTCCTAAGAAGTGTTGAGGAAAGAATTGTTAAGTTTACTCCGATGAATATTACTATAAATTGTATTTTTAATCATTTAGGGTTTATTGTTAATCCTGTAAATAAAGGGTATCAGTGAATAAATCCTGCTATGATAGCAATACTGCACCCATAGACAGAACGTAATGAAAGTGGGCTACTACGTAGTAAGTATCATGGAGAATAATATCAATTGATGAGTTTGCTAAGATAATTCCTGTTAGGCCTCCAATTGTGAATAGAAATACAAATCCTAATGATCAAAGTAGAGATGGATTATAGATAGTTGAGATCCATGTAAGGTAGCTAATCAACTAAAGATTTTAATTCCTGTGGGTACGGCAATAATTATAGTTGCTGAAGTAAAGTAGGCTCGAGTGTCTACATCTATACCTACAGTAAATATATGATGGGCTCATACGACAAAACCTAATAAGCCGATAGCTAATATTGCATAAATTATACCAAGGGTACCAAATGCTTCCTTTTTTTCCTCTTTCTTGACTAATAATATGTGAAATTATACCAAATCCAGGTAGAATTAGAATGTAAACTTCTGGATGTCCAAAAAATCAGAATAGGTGTTGATATAAAATGGGGTCACCTCCTCCTGCGGGATCAAAAAATGATGTATTTAGGTTTCGATCTGTTAATAATATTGTGATTGCACCCGCAAGGACGGGTAAAGATAATAATAGGAGGAGGGCAGTAATTCCAACAGCTCATACAAATAATGGGGTTTGATCTAATGATATTCCAGGTGCTCGTATATTAATTATTGTTGTAATAAAATTAACGGCTCCCAGAATTGATGAGATTCCAGCCAAGTGTAATGAAAAAATGGCTAAATCAACAGATGCTCCGGCGTGAGCAATTCCTGTTGATAAAGGTGGATAAACTGTTCATCCTGTTCCTGCACCCATTTTCGACTATTCTTCTGGTTAATAAAAGGGTTAGTGAGGGTGGTAAAAGTCAAAATCTTATATTGTTTATTCGAGGGAAGGCTATATCGGGTGCACCTAGTATTAGGGGTACTAATCAATTTCCGAATCCACCAATTATGATTGGTATAACCATAAAGAAAATTATGACAAATGCATGTGCGGTTACGATAACATTATATGTTTGATCATCTCCAATTAAATAACCTGGTTGTCCTAGTTCCGTTCGAATTAAGATACTTAAGGAAGTACCCACTATCCCAGCTCAAGCTCCAAAAATGAAATATAAAGTTCCAATGTCTTTATGATTAGTAGAAAATAATCATCATTGCGATAAAGTGGCTGAAGATAGGCGATAGATTGTAAATCTTTTTATGAATATGATTTCCTTTATCATGGCCTTATATTCAATAATGATTTTAGACTGCAATTCTAAAGGTGTAATTTTACTAAGGCCTAAAATATGAATTTCATTTTCAGCTTTGAAGGCTAATAGTTTTTTTAACTTAAGGCCTTAAATTCTGAAAAATATAATTGGGTAAAGTGGTAATGTGAATAGTGAAATTCTTGTTAAAAGGGAAATCAAGTAAGGATTATTTAATTTTTGAATTGATTGGTGATTCCATTTTAATTGATTTACGTTAATAAGGAATGATGATATTATCAATCGTAAGTAGTAAAATAGGGTAACTAATGTGGATAAGATTATAATTAATACTAAAAATTCTATATTGTTATGGCATGAGTTTTGAATAATTATTCATTTGGGTAGAAATCCTAAAAAAGGTGGAAGACCTCCAAGGGACATTAAATTAACTGAAATGAAAAATTTAATTGTTGATGAGTTTCATCTGAAAGGGATTTGATTGGAATGTTGTGATGACAGATTGAAGAAAATTAAGAGAATGGTTATTGAGAGGATAGCGTAAATAATAAAATAGAATTGTCAAAGGTTCTCTGATATTATTAGTCCTAGTAATATTCAACCAATGTGATTGATAGATGAATAAGTTATAATTTTTGGTTATAAGTTTTGGGCGTTCACGGACGGCAGAGCCACCGGTAGGAGGATCTCCTGAACGTACCGTGCAGCTGCCACGGTACCTCCGAGGAGCACTAACGGTGAACGGGCACCATGGAATATCGCGTCCCACACCATCACACCAGGCTGGCGGGACGTGTGCTGGGATACCACTAAAACTACTCGTCGTGGCGCTCCCCATTGCGTCTCCACACACGGACCCAGTGGTCTTCGCCATCAAGGCAAAAGCGGGACTCGTCGCTGAAGTTTGCATGGCCCCAGATCCATCGTTCCCGACACCGGCGAGTCTATAGCGTCAATGCTGGGGTGTGAGAGGCCGGCGTCGTAATGGTCGACGTGCGGCAAGCCTTGCGTTGTGCAAGCGCCTGCTAATGGTACTGGCACTTACAGGATGTGACAGGGCAGGCTGCCCAGCCCGCTGAATAGCAACCATCGTTGCTGTTGGATCTGTTCGCGCGTGCCAGAGAATCCGTGGTCTCCCTCCTCATGGTGCATGGTGGACGTCCAGATCCTGCATTTCGTTTATGTATGCCTTCCCCAATTCATTGCCGCCAACAGTTAGTGATGGTGGTGTCCGTACGACCAGTTAAGTGCGCAATACGGCGACAGAACTAACCAGCCTCCCGCACCACCCACGGTGCAGTCCTCTCGAACTCGTCTTACTGGACAAACGGTTGTCGATAGCGTCGCCGAGTATAGTTACGTGCAGATGACGCTCCAGCGACGCTACCGATGTGGCAACGACCGGCGCGGCCGTTTGAAGCCCTCTTATCTAGACCAGTGGGTGCGACGTCACGCAACTACCATCTATCCCACAGTAAGAATCCGACCGTGAAAACGAAATCATGGCTAAACGAATGGTGTGCAAAATATTCACCGTGTTTCCAGCGGATCAGTAGGGTCCTTCGGGAATGCAAGCTTTTTTTATGACGAGTGTATGTAGGTGGCATGATTAAACTCCAGTGACAACTCCGACGTCAATAAAGAGGAAAGAGAAAGACGAAGATGAAGACGAAGAGAAAGAGGAAAAAGCGAAGAGTAAGAAATAGAGGAAAATGAAGATAATTAAGTAGAGGAAGACGTAGAGGGCAACATAGAGGAAGACAGAACACTGAGAGGAAGACGAAAATAAAAGCGAAGAAAAAGGACGAAGAGAGAGACGAAGAAAAACAAGAGAAATCAAGACGAAGAAGAAGAAGACGATGAAGACGACGCCGAAGACGGCGAAGACGAAGACGACAATGAAGGCGAAGAAGAAGAATCCGAAAAAAAACCAAGAAGACTAAGAAGTAGAGGAGATGAAGAATAAGAAGACGAAGAAAAAGACGAGGAAGACAAAATACGAAGAAGGAGAAGAAGACGACGAAAACGAAAAGAAAACGAAGACGATAAAGAAGAAGAAGATGAACAAGAAGAGGACGAAGACGAAGACAACGAAGAAGAAGAAAATACAAGAAATCAGGGTAAACCAAGTGCCCCGGAGTCTAACAAGTAAATGCGTGTTTGTGGTCAACCTCACGAGGTTTTCTAATTGATTTTCAACAACTTGTACTGCAACATATTGATATGAAAACCATTCCGAAATAACGCTTCACGAAGTCAATCTGCCCCTTCATCTCCCCCTCTTTCTCATGTCTCTCCCTCCCTTACACTGTCCCTCCCTCGCCCTGTTCCTGTCTGTCTCTGCCGCTCTTTGTCCCTCTCGTTCACATTTAATTGCAGATTCTGCACATCTCTGAGCGGGTGAGGTAATATCGAGAAGCGCCGACCAGCAAAAATGTAATAGACTGTTCATAGTTTCGTCCTATAGATTACGGTGTGAGAACGTTTCTTTGAGACCTTCGGCCTCAAAATTTTAGTTTAAGGCCATAGAACGCATTGGTTAGGAGTTACTTAACGATACAGATTCAAAATCCTAGCGAATGTGTTTGCGGGTTGCATTTGATATAAATATAACTTTCCCGTATACGTACGTATGTAGGGAGATACGTAGTATAGGAAAAGTTATTAATGCTGTAATGATTTCAATATTTAACGTTAAATACACGTTTTGGGGGTCTCCTGATACCGAAAAAGTGCTTTTTTGTCCCCAAAACGTCCGTCCATCCGTCTGCCCGTCAGTGAACAACACTAGCACATAAACCATTTGTGCGATTTCTTCAAAAATGGATATTCCCCGGTGCGTTCACTCGGGGTGCCGCGATTTTGAAAAATATTCTTCGAAATGTGGGGGTACTTTACATGAAACCCCCCGAACATTTTCAACATTTTCTCAGAAATGGCTCAAAATTTGTTCTTTAAATTTCTTGTAATGATAAGTAAAGTAAGCTTATAAAGGTGGCATAGGTACGAGTTCACGGTTAACTCTAAATTTTCGAAAATTTCAAAAGTTCGATTTTTTCGACGTCTTCCTACAACTATAAAAATGAAGATACAGATTTTCCTCCTAATAAAATGTGTTCTCCAAACTGAGTTCTTTCATTAAGGTGATGTATATGTTTGAGAGATTATAGCAGTTTAGCCCAACATTGCGTGCAATATTGAGCGGACTCTGACCCTCCCCCTCCCCTGAAAAAAAGAACTAGTGGTGCTAGAGAAAGACACGACGTTTCCCGTATTAGTTTTCTATTTCTTTTAGTCTCTACTAGCTATTGGGACTCGGCACATACTCTTGCTAGCTGTCATCTATCGCCGCAGAAGTACGTATTTTTCACATTTTTTTAATTTTCCGGTTTCCTAGTAGTGGAACGGAAATATTATTTTAAGAATATATTTCCAAACAGACAAATTTCTTCCTAAATTACTTTTTTTAAAATGGAGTAGATGTTAAGAAAATGTAATTTAAGAACTATTGATTTCCAAATTTGATACTTTTTTCACAAGAAATTTTTGAGTTTTCGAAAAACTTCATTAGAAGCACTGTAACACATAAATCCAATAATGTTTGTAAATTGCTGGAAATGTGCGTACTCACGATGTGAGAGATCTTAAAAAAATTACAATTGTGTAATTTTTGAAAAAAAAAACAACCAAAAATGAACTTTATTATTATCAAAAATACCCAAAAATGAACATCATATTAAACAGTGCAATTAGCACTATCCGTTTGGAATGTGTGAAGAAAAAAATTGAAGCCCTTTATAGGAAATGAGGAAATGGTGTTTGAGCGTTCCTGAAAATGCGGAATTTCGAGCTGGTTTCACAGAAAATGGTTGAGTTTCCGACAAACTTAACTTGACATTATTTAAAGTACATGTACTCATAAATATAATAATGTCTCTCACGTCGTGTGAAACACATTACATTTTGTGGTTTTTGAAAAAACTGGCGTTTATACCATCTCATAGATTACATGTAGCACAAACCCTTGTTAGAGTTTAAAGAAAATTTTGGTGCGGTTTTTTAGAAAATCTGGTTTTAGTAATTTTTTAAAATTGCACATATTGCACGCAATATTGCGAAAAAACTACTGAATTGTTCAAAAAAATGTACATGACCTTAATGAAGGAACTGACTATGGAGAAAAAATTTATTTGAACGAAAAATCTCTATTCTTCAATTCTGTAGTTCAAAGAAGTGGCCGAAACAAATTTAAACTTTTACAATTATTAAAAATTAAGAGTTAACAGTGAAAATCAGAACTAATGGCACCATTATAAGTGTATTTTTCTCAATTTCTACAAGAAAGAATAGGAATTGAGGCGAATAAGGGGGTGAAACGTGCCCCGAATCAAATCAATAATCGCGATAGTCTTGTGAAAAAGAAGTGAAAATGTCATAGATCCCCAAAAAATCAGCCTCCTGGGGCCATCTGTTGCAGAGGTACAATGAGAAACGTGTTTTTTATGTTTTATTTTCTTCTCAGCTTCCATTGTATGTATCAAGTTGAACAAAATTGTAGAGACGAGAAAAACAGGGAAATTTGTACTGTCTCAGGTTTTTCCTCTAGGATGAGTGTTATAACATATATTTTTTTCCACATTATAAACAAGGTGGACGGTAGTGAAAAATAGTCAAAATCAATTTTATCAGTATAAAAATTTGAAATTCGCGCGAAAATGTAATTGAATTTTTTTAAACCAATATTCAAAAACAGGTTCAATCACGACGTATGAACTTCAAATCTTATAGGCGTCGATTATGTACCAAACTCAAAGGTACTATCCATGGTAGAAAGATGTGTGGGATTTTGTGCATCGAGTCCGACTTCAGCCAATGAGCTTCAAGCACCGACCGGTTTGGGTCATAATATTAATGGGAATTTTAAACGTTCAAACAAGAAAATTATCACAGCTACAAGACATTGAAACAGAAACAGATAAGCATTTTTGAAATATTGCATCTTTTATTTCAATTGTACCTTCATCATGTTATTTTTTGTAAATAATTGCCACTTTATGACACTTTCAAAATATTTCTAAACACTTCTCGCTCTCCATGCAACATAGCGGCAGCCGTCATTATCGCCTTCTGTCATCAGTGCGGCGTTACAACAACACGGCATGGCATTGTTAACACTCTGAATGAGTTCATGTTGCACTATTTCGAAATATTCTTAGAATTAGTGTTGTCACAATATTCGAGGTCTGGGTACTATTCCGACTATATGATAAAAAAGTACGTTGTATTACTGCACTGTTATTGTTTATTTCACCATTTCCTTACATAAACATCAAGCACTCTCATCTGAAGTGAAAGAAGCAGGGCCCTAAAATTTGGAGTTCGTGGATGGGCCAGAAATACAATTGATTAAATAATAATTTTAGTTATAATTTTAAAGACATCTTCAGTGAATAATTATTACTGCACAATTTACTTCTATTAGGCGTGGTAGAAAAGCTTCTAAAATATCGTTGAAACTACGAGTTTCCACAAACGGACGTATCATAAGGAAATCCTATGAAAATCCTCTTCTTGAATATAAACAGAGAGTAATTGGTTTGCATGTATTTGTCTGCCAGTTGTCTTTTCGCACAAGTAATTCACAGTGCTCTCCCCTTTAATATGAAGACAAAACTAACCAATCTCTTCAAATTTTACTGGTCTCTAAATTATACAAACTAACTAGGCCCTACTTACATGAGAAAATTTCACACCTTCCCCGAACGATTTGTACAGCAGTGAGCGACACAAGTAACAATGACGAACTGCTCCGAAAGCTTGTTAATCTGATTAAGTGTTTTAAATATTAAAAACTATGACAAATAATACACTTCAACACGAGGTCGCCTACAAGCGTTTTGAGTATAGCAATATGGCGGATCGTTGCCTCCGTTGGCTTCAAGTTTCTGACGTCATGTCATCTCCCTGTATTCCTAGATCCATGATAAACATCACTGTCCGCAGCGCTCCCAATAGCTTTCACCAAATTAAAAGAACAAATAATATCAAGGAATGTAAAGGAAAGTAAGGGAATGTAAAGGACGTGACCTTATCATGTAATTCCTTTTCGTTCATTGCTCACAAGCATCAAGGGTAAAGCCGTAAGTGGTTGCTAGGTTATAGTTGGCGGCGTCACAACGTGATTTTCTACCAGCAAGACCACGCAATGTGTACATACGAAATTCACAGTAACTCTACTCCCAATGGTATTGTGATGAATTATATTTTTTCTGAACGCACGGAAAAAGGTCGACAAGGAACACATCAAGCCAGAACGTCAGACGCAACTAACACAGGGAGATGGCAGTAGAGGCGGTCTCTGGAAGACAGGGCTCGGGCCAGAAGCAGGTGGCGGTGCGGCGCACCTTGTACTGGTGTGCGCGGCACAAGTGTGTGCTATTGACGGCCACTCTGCTCGTCCTGCTGGCGATGTTAGCTATCAGCACCCTCTTATGGCTCGTCTCCCTGCCGCAGGTACGTTGGTAGCGAATCCACACACAAGATCCTCTTTATTTGTGCTCGGGTAAAGCGCCGAAAGGAAGTTGGAGTGAATATCCAACGTGAGAAACACTGCAAAATGGTCCACTGCTCGAATAATATCCCATCAGCAAATAATAGAAACTGAGGCGTTTATTTCTGAAGTGTCTAAGGTGATTGATTTCTAAGCGTTGTTTATTATTCGTTCAATTGTTTAATACATGCATGTAAACTACATAGTATTTCGTAAATATTCTTCACATTTATAGATAAAGATAAGTTTGAAATTGATCTTTAACTACATTTCTAGTGATTTTAATTGAATTGGCTGGACTGAATGAAATTTTAAATATTTTTGTCTCGCAGTTGCTTGTGAAAAGAAAATGAATATTATTGAATGATGTATGAATGAATGTTGGAATAATTGCAAATAGACTTGTGTTGAGGCTGAAAATATATCTTGAATGATTTTGGGAGAACTTCTGAAATTGCAGGATAAAGAGAAATAGTTACAACTGGTGTATACTTCTACGAAAGAATCATTGAGAAATGAATAAATTTTCAGTTTTTACCTGGTCTGGGCAAGGGAAAAGTGTTTTCCTTACGACCTGCTTACGCCCGCGTATTACACGTTTTTCTCAGGATTGCGCGCAAACCCATTGCTTCATGGATCATACAGCTATCGTAGTTTCCACTAACTTCACACAAATAAAATTTACTTTCAGAGCAATGTACACGCACATATTACTTACCCACGACCTGTCGAGACGACACGTTGTAACATCTCTCAGCTTCTCTGATTTACGAACAATGATTCAGTCGCGTCTTCAACGGAACCAACCACTTTCTACAATGCCTTCCTGATTACAAAAGCGTCGAGGAGGTGCTGGAATCTTGCGATCATGTTTGAAAGCATTTGATAATTGAAGCCTCGTTTCAAAGAACTTATCTCCCAAAACATATCATTGAAAGAAATTACTCTACTTTCTTGTTGGACTTTAGCGCGAGAATTTTGGGAAAATCTATCTCCGGCGCGTGACGTTTTAAATGTATGTTCTGTGATGTTAATTAACGCCAAAGATTGTTATAAATAACTAGCTGGTACTCGGCGCGTTGCTGCCATAGAAGAAATAATTGTGAAAATGATCCACTCTCCCTCTCTTTCCTCACTTTTTCCTCCTCTCTCCCTCTTTTCCTCCTCTCTCCTCTTCTCCCTCTCATTTTCCCCTCTCCATTCCATTCTTTTTTTCCACTCTCGGTCTCTTTTTCCACAATCGCCGTCTCTCTTTCGTCCCTACACTGTCTCTCTTCTTCCCTCTGTCTCTCTTTTTCCCCGTCTCTCGTTTTTCCTCTGTCTCTCGTTTCCCCTCTGTCTCTCGTTTCCCCCCTGTCTCTCGTTCTCTTTCTTTTTCCATCTATTTTTCCTTCTCTATTTTCCCTCTTCTTTCTCTCTCTATTTCCCCTCTCTCCTTTACCCTCTCTCATTTTCCCTTTCTCTTTTCCCCTCTCCTCTAATCAACTTCGCCGCCCGCTCCTTCTGACCTCCTCGATCTCACCTCACGTCACACGGCAACGTCCAGCAACAATGAAGCTCAGGTGGATTGGGAATTGCATTTAATTTTGCATTTAACTGAAGAACCATCTTGTGATGTAGCGCCATGAAGTGAAGTTACAATAATTGTACTATGACTATGTTCTTCCCGCAAGTGCAAGCAATAACTTAGACAATTTAATCGCAATCGAATGAACGGTACTGCAGCGCATTAAGCACGTAACCAACAATCATTGATTTTTATTTTCCCGTATACGTACGTATATACTGGAGTAATATAAATCTGTCCGCCCGTCTGTTAGTCTGTGAACAATAGAGCTCTGCAAACAGGCGAAAACAACCGCTCGAGACTCTCGGGCTCCGCGCCGATGCTCGGCGAAGGGAGGGGGACCCTGCTAGGGGGGGAAGAGATGGCTGTTTAATGGACATTTCGACCGGCCGCCTTGCGGCTCCCGTCCGAGACCGGGGAGTCGCCGAGCGCCCGAGCGCCGGAGCGCTCGAGCGCTCGGACGCTCGGCCGCTCGGCCGCACCGGCGCCGGACTGCACTCCATGTACAGGATATAAAGTCGCCGCATGTAGTGATCGCAACTCTTTCAATTCATTGTAATCGAAAGAAAATACAATTTCAATTAAACGATTAATTTGTTGAAAAGTAAAGATTTGTCGATTGACTGGAAATAATTTGATAAGGGACAAACTATATTTTTTTAAAGAATTAAGGCAAACAAAGACTCTGAAATAAATTGAAATCTGTATTGCATAATTTTTATTTTTTTATATAATTTGTAGTGCTTAAGGGAAGATAATTCGTTGAGTACCAATTGTAATGTCATTTAAGTTTCTTACAAACCCTCATATAAGGAATATGTATTAAATACAATGAATATTTGGTTATAATTTCACGAGTAAATAAGAAAAACGCATATGCTAAACAAAAATAAGGTGGGTACTATTTTCCTTGCGTCAGAACGTCTTGTCGTCATTGGGTGTACTAATTTATTGTGAAATAGTTGATGTAAGCCGCCATGACCTCTGAATTTGTCGACTCAGTCGGCGGCCAAACAACAGCGGTCACACCACATCAGCCTATTCAACTCAATAATTCAAAATACATTATTTACTATTATATACACACGTTTAACATTATTTTAAATTCGTCAAAAATATGTATACACGAAATGATGCATATAAACTTTTATATGTTACGAGTACAATGTTTTTCAATTACTCCATTATTTTTCGTTTCTATTCAATATAAGCGATTAATTCTAATTAAAAAATCGTAAAAGCTGAAATTGTGAATCATTGACTTCTTTGAAGTAGTATTGAAGCTCCACGAGACCCCCTTCCTTTGGGTGGAACTACTATGAACAGCGTGGCAGGAAGCGATAAAAAAGGTTGTGCGAGGTGACTCGGTGGCTCCCACGCAGCGCGCCATCGCATTTGCGACGAAATTTCCAGGAAAGGACAGGAAGCAGTTGAAAGAGAAGGGTCGAGATATGTGCACAAAGCTTTCCTCGAAAGATATTGAGAAGCTCGCAAGATTATAAATAAAACTAAAAGTACAACGAGCTCAAAACAATGCTGAGGTGACTGAGGCACCCCGCACGCCTACTGCCGGGTTAAGAAACTAAGACTTGCGTTTCAGATGTCTGAAAATTACAACAACACCAACAACAAAAATATTTGGAAAAAGACCATAAAAATACAAAATTGGAAGGGAAAGGTACTAATATATTTCATTGCACTTTGCATCTAAATTTAGCAGAGCATTTGTATTTGCTCCATATTGCACCATATAATTAAGGAAAATTAATAATTTTATGTTCATTAGAATAAAATAGGCAATTTCCGAAACATCCGATACCTAGTCATTAGAAAGAACGGAATTTATCTCTAAAACTTTTGAGTGCCTTTTCTTTGAAGTCACAGACAGAACTGCAATAGATCCACTTGTGATTCTCCAGTGCGTCCGAGGAGTCGATTTTTAAAGCTTTTTATTCTTTTTTATATTAAAATTTATTAATTGAATATTAATATTAAAATTCCTCTATATATTAAATTTTGAGAAAACGAAATTATTGGTCATTTATTTTAAAAGCCATTCAATACTCCTTCCTTTTCCTGAAATTTGGCATTAGATATTTACTCCGACGTGTCGGCCGATTGTTAACGTGGCGCAGTTCGCCTGAACGGGGTTCGCCGGTTGTCGACAACCGGCCGAGTCTCGGTCGGCCGCCGGCTCCCGGGAGTCCGCAACCGGCTGCGAAGGACAGTCGAGCGCGTGGTCTCGAGAGAAGAGAGGCGAGCGAGCGCTGGTCGGTAAAAATCGCGGAGAATACAGACCTCTAGTGAACAACTATAGCGCCATAACCATAAGGGTACGGTCAGAGTGGATTCGTTTTCGGCCGAAGAAAAGTTCGCGCGCGAACGGCCGATTGCTTCAGCCGACCTGACTTATTACACTGCATCCGACTGCAATAGACATCTATCTGTGAATTATTGGGTATGAGTGGCATGTAATGGAAGCGAGAAGATTACAACTGTTTACTGAGAACTCTGCTCTTACATTTCTTCTGCTTGAAAATCAAAAAGATTACTGGTCATCCCTATTCTCGCCGATCGCAAAAATACCAGTGAATTCCTTGCCTTGTATTACCAATTACTGAAACAACCAGTGAAACTTTTCGAATACACAAGAATGTCGTCTAATTCTTTTTTACATACTTGGAGTAATTAGAGATGACATTGAAAAAAGGTCGAATTTTAAAAAATCCATTACTACAGAGGAACTACTGTTCATAAACGTATGTGAGATTATGCTTACCACACGTTTTGTACCAGTTCTGAAGGCGAATATATATATATATATATATATATATATATATATATATATATATATATATGTATATATATATATGTATATATATATATGTATATATATTAAGCATTAAAAGGTTACTATTTTGTACATTTATGTGTATAAGTTGCAAGTCCCTTTAAATTGAAAATCCATATTTGCATGCTCAAGAAATGAATTGGTTTAGTATTTACAGTTTTTGTTTCCTTCGTATTTACTTCACGTTCTTCAAATTTAATGTTCCAAGGTAAGTTGCAAATTCTACTTCACACTTCACTACAACTAAAATACTTCAGAATTTACAACACATTCTGCCGGGCGATATTCAGTTTAATTTTTGCTCGTTTGTCAAAAATCAGTGTTGCCATCTTCATGGAAGAAAATATGGTGTCGCGGACTGAAAATAACCATGGAATAATGGGGTAATCAACACCACCTGCATAGATATTTTTAGGTGGCGTCACTTTAATTCCCGTCATACTCACAAAGATCGTAGATCCAAAACACGAAAAAACACGTTTTTGACAATTTCTTGCAATCTTATGACCGGATCGACAAATTATCAGTTCCCCAACAGGGGACCGAGACGCGATCAACGATAATCTCTCTTTGACAACAATACATCCTGAAATCACGCATTTCAAACATCGCTTATTCAAGATGGTATTTTTTTTGCTCCACAAGCCCTTAAAATCCTATGAAAGAATTAATAAAAAACCTGAGTAAAAAATTAAGGAATACTACATTTAAGACTACTTCGCAGCGTTCGTAACGGGCCGCAGCTCTATTATGGCAAACGCGATAAAGTATTCCTAGGAAATATAAAATTTACTGGCGGAATCTGGTGTCGCTTATGCTTTCTACTATCTTCAGTTATTTGACTTTTCTTTTTTTCTTCGGTTCAGAGTCCTCTTTGTTCAGTTTAGATGTTTTGTCAGCGTTACGAACTAACCACTTTTATATTACCCACTTACAGTTCTGGTTTTCTTCTAATTCACTTATTATTCTTCAAATTCAATGTTTCAAGACAATTTACAAATTTACTTCAAAAAATACCCATGAAATACTTCGAATGTCACAACTTCATAATCACGCGCGATTTTCATTTCATATTTCTCGTTGGTTAACAATTTGACTGCCATCCTTATGGAAGAAAATTATGGTGCCGTAGACTGAAAATAACCACGGGTTATAGTGCTAACCCGCTAACGTAACTACTTTTGAAAAATGTCACTTACTTCTGTATTATACGGAACTACACTGTCATTATACCTCCGTAGATTCCGCCAATATTCAAGACAATAATGTTGGATTTTGCTGTGGCTAGTTTGGTATTGTTGCTAGCGATTCGCATTTTGCGGTTCGCTGTTTTTCATAAATCTGCATGAAGTGATTTCGCTTACTTTATTACTTTAGTACTACGCGTTTATTAATTTTATTTCTTATTTTCCAATTGTTTTCATCACTGATCACAGAGTTGAGATAGTGTTAGTAGTAAAGGTTAATTTTCTTTTTTAGTACTTTTTGTTTAATTTTTTTATTTATTGTTAATTTTTCTGGATCCAATTTATTAATAATTGAAAATTAATGGACAGGCCAACCTGTATCTTGGCGTATTCAAGAAATTTTTCTATAAGGATAAAGCGAATTCGAAGTTCTCATGAAAAGGGAATTGTAAATTTATTTTGTGGATTGTGGAAGGAAGGAATGGAAGTAGGGGTCCATGTCACTCATACATGTTTGACAAATCTAATGGCCAAATTATGACAGGTAACATTTTTTTATTTCTAAATCTTATCTTTTAAAATAGATAGGTGTATTTTCATAATTAAATATAGTTATTGGTATAGTTATTATCTATACTAATTATCATTATGCATTAATAGCAATAAATCCAATTTTCTTTTTCTATCTTTCTGTGTGTTTACAGGTGGGTTGAAGTCTATTGAAAGAATAATTATTATTAAAAAAACAAGAAAACATGAATCTCTGACCACAATATAAAGACTCCCAAAAAGACATTAACAAAGTTTCAAAGGATACAATTCCTAATTTCCAAAGAATAAATTGTAGTTTGGGTTCAGATAATCATTTAGAATTTTTAATTAGTTTGTAATTTTAGAATTTTATTAATTTATAAAATAATCAATTTGTTTTGTAGTGTTTTGTGTGAGATATCATGAATTATTTTTTATGTAGGTCACGGCAATTCTATATGACACCTTTCTTTCGGAGATTCCAGGTGATGAAGCATTAAATTTTTAAGGCATCCAGACCTAGCGTGTATAAGAAAAGCACATTGGTTTTGCTTGTTTTGGGGGAAGGAAGACAGGTAAGCCCATGTGAGTGAGAGTGAAACAATTTTTAAAAGAGAGTGCTTCCTAAGAATTTACATTAGGAACGCAAGCAAAATCCAGCATAGCAAATACTGATGTTTTTTAATGAATCATGGCTATATAGATGAATGGTAATTTCTTATCCTTTTTTCTGGAATATTAACTTTAATATGTTTCATTTTTTGTAACCAGTTTATTAACAGTTGATTGGAGACATTAGCTACATTACTTGTAATTTGATTTTGGGCAAGTGGCACCATATCTCTCTCCCAAATCCCATATGTATTTCAAAATTCTCTTTGACATAACACACTAATTTCAATAGTGAAAATAACCATTGTTTTACCTTGAACTTTTTCACAGTCCCAATAGCCACTACAAGAGTGTGTTTAACTGATGTAATTAATATAATAATTAATTTTGTCAAGATTTTATTATTTTATCATATTAAAAAGCCAAAAATTAATAAAAATACATCATTTAGATTGAAATTTTCTGTAAAAAGTTCTCTTGATTATTGAAACATTTTTCATTTTTCAATGTTTCTCAATGTTTTGAGGAGCCATTATTTTCTTCTTAAAGAGTCTAATTTAATGTTAACAGAAATTATTATAAACTAAATTAAAAATTTCTAACTTTCAAGATTATAATAAAACAAACTGAAATTTATTATAATATTGTACCTGGTAGAAATGAATTCACCTTCATAAATTTTGTCATTCTTTTTTGACATCTAATTTATTTTATGTAAAATTACTTCATCTTACAAAAAAGCAAGTTTAACAATACCTTCCACTGTCAGAGACCATACTAATCAGGAGAAGGGAGGAGAGAACAAATTGGTATTGGAAGAATGTTAAGAGATGTTTGATATTTGAAATTTTTAATGTGAATAAGAAAGTAAAATTTTTCTAAGATGGAAATTCATATACTTTGTCTCAAAATGTCTATGTTTTATCTTTCATTTTATGAAGTACAGAGTCATAAATACTAGAAATTTGACTACATTCAACTTTCATATTCACTGTGTCATTTAACATAATATGTAAATTTTGTGAACTCATTCTGCGATAAATTTCAAACTGTATATGACTGTAAAATAAAATATGGACAAAAAATATAATAAAATTTTAATGACAGTCAAAAAATAATGAATATATTAATCTTGTACTGCTTGGAGACCTATTGGCAATAATTTGACATGCCAATAGAAACTGGAGTATATGATCATCCTCCTTTTCATTATTTAGCAAGTTAATGAAAAGGTTTACTGTGAAATTATTGCATGATCAGGGAGTCGTTTATAGTATTGTAGTGCGAAAATTATTGTGCAACTTTATATATTTATATTGACAGTGATATATTCCTTTTTCAATAAATAACTTTTAAAACATCAAAAAGTTATATTTATTACTGTAAGTATCTCTATGGCATGTATCACACATCATTTTAATGGAGTTGAAACACGTATAAAGAGAATGTCTGTCGCTGGTAAGAACAGGCAAGTTACTGAAGACTACTTATATTGATTATGAATTTCTTATTCTTTAAACAATTATTACTTTTAAAAAGAAATGAATAATTAAACAGCTAAATAAAATTGTTGCATCTGCATTAATATTATTGGACTGATAGAAACAATTATTCATTAAGTAACCAGAAAATTAACATGTATATATAAAAGAATAATTTTAAATAAGTGTGGTATTTATTTTTCAATATAAATCATTAACAGCTGACACCATGAATATATTGATAATAGTACCATCTCAAAAGCATTATTAACGCAGAAGTCATACTACAGATAAGTTTTAATTTTGCGTTTTTTATCTGCTCTTGACAGCAGTCATCCGTACTTTCACATCTCACACAGCATCTCCCACTTGTTGATAATGATAACTTAGTATATTATGATAACTTACCTATTAGCTTATTTGTTCACCGAGTTAATATTCGTTTATAGATGAGAATCTTGTTTAATTCCAACGAAAAACCAGACATACATTATTGTATTGTGAAGTCTGAAATCGCGCGAGTGAATGTAAACAAACAAAAGAAAAGCGAGAGAGTTGATCGGAATGATAGTTTTATAAGTTGGCTATACTGACACGAAATCCTTTTGATTGGAATATAGCGATATGTAATGTCAGGCAAAATTCCTTTTTACTTTCCCGTATACGTACGTATACACGGAGTGATATACGTAGTATAGGGAAAGTTATGTAATGCTGCGAGAAAAAATGGCCAATTTTCGGGGGAAAAAATTAATTGCCGGGCCGTGAAAAGAAAACGTGGATAAAACCAGTCACTAAATTAAGAAAAAAATCCCCTAACACGTTCTATAGCCAGAAACCCTGTTTTCTAGGTCCCTGATACCGAAAAACCCAATTGAAAGAAAACGTCCGTCTGTCCGTCTGTCCGTCTGTCCGTCTGTCCGTCTGTCCGTCTGTCCGTCTGTCCGTCTGTCCGTCTGTCCGTCTGTCCGTCTGTCCGTCTGTCCGTCTGTCCGTCTGTCGTCCTGTCCGTCTGTCTGTCTGTCTGTCTGTCTGTCTGTCTGTCTGTCCGACTGTCCGTCCTCTGAACACTGCTAGCGCCTAAACCATACGTAACGATTTCTTCCAAAATGGATATTCCCCGGTCGATCTGATTCTAGTCAAAGCTTTGAGATTTCGAAAAAGATTCTTCAAAATTTGGGGGGTACCTTTATATGAAGCCCCCGGGGATTATTAAACGTTTCTCAAAAACGACTCCAAATTTTTTCTTTAAATTTCTTGTACGAATAGAGTAAAATACATGGCATAGGTCCGATTTTCACGTATAACTCTGAATTTTCGAAAATTTGCAAAGTTTGAATTTTTTAGGCGTTTTTCTCCAGCTACAAAATTGAAGATTTTTTCTTCAAATAAAATTTGTTCTGCATATTGAGTTCTTTCATAAAGGTCATGTAAATGTTGCTCAAAATTTTAGTAGTTTTCGTGCAATATTGCGTGCAATATGTGCAACATTAAAAAATTACAAAAAAAAAGATTTTCTCAAAAACGGCTCCAAAATTTTCTTTAAAATTTTGGTAGAGATAGTGGTAAATTTACTCTGTCAGATGACATAAAAGCCATATTGGTCTATCGGTTGGATTTTTCAAAAATTACAAAATGTAAATTTTTTGACTTGTCTCTCACGTCGTTAAAATTTACATTATCGGCGATTTTTTAACATTATTATATTTACGAGTATATATGCTTTAAATAATGTGAAGTAAAGTTTCTCGAAAACACTACCGTTTTCTGTGAAAAGTAGCTCAAAATTTCGCATTTTCAGAAACGCTCAAACGCCATTTTCTCATATATGGCTGCAATTTTTTTCTTGAAACTTTTGTAACGGATAGTACTAATTACACTCTTTAGTATAGCGTAAAGTTTATTTTGAGTAATTTTTTTGTTTTTTCAAAAATTACATAATTTTAATTTTTTTGAAAGATCTCTCACATCTTTAATATGCACATTATCCGCAATTTGTAAAGATTATTATATTTGTGAGTATATGTGCTTCAAATAACTTCAAATAAAGTATTTTGAAAACTCCAACATTTTCTGTGAAAATGAGCTTCAAATTTCGCACTTTTAGTAGCGCTAAAACGCCATTTTCTCTTAAACGGCACATAATTTTGAAAAGAAAATTGCCATTTATGACTAGGTTTTTGTGTTCGTTAATATTCTACAATTAATGTTTCCGTTCTACCAATAGGAAACCGAAAAATTTAAAGAAAGACAAAAATATGTACTTTTGGCGGTGATATATCACAGCTGGCAAGAAAGAGTTTATGGCAATTCCGAATAGCTAAGACCCAAGGAAATAGAAAACTAATACGGGGAAGTCTGTGCCATTCTGTAGCACCACTAGTTTAAGTTTAAAGTATGTGCTCTCAGAAGCTACGAAGTTCTGTATTGAGGTTCAGTACGTTGCTACGTAGATTTACAGGGGGCTTTGGAGAGCGGGTAGCTTTTCTCCCGAACTACCGTTAAACATAAATCAAAATCGGTGAATCATATCTTTAACAACGAGGCTGAATGTGAAAATTTCAACCCTAACACTTGTGTTTCATGGAAATATGAAACTTTTGAAATAAGCTTTTCAATTAGGTACGTAAGTGTTTGTCACTAATATTGTGGACAGGGTGAGTAAATGAAGGTAGTGTGGTATGCACACCAAGTACGAGTTGACCATGAAACAATATAGTTTATACTGGTTTCTGGCGCTAAATAAAATTAAAAAAAACTAGTGAGAACCCGTGCGATTAAATCGCACGGTTAGTCAAATAACCAAACTGTTTCTGCTTAAATAAATTCTTTTTTTGTATTCCAGCATTATAAACGACCTAACCTCACTAAGATCACTAATCTCTCATATTTCAAGATTTCCATTCAATGTAGAAAATCACGTTCACGTGCTTACACAACCTACACTAAATTGAAACAAACAAAATGCTTGAGATTGCATTTCCCGCCACCGTCCGAGTGTAATTTTCTTCCGATAGATCGCGCGGCAATCAGATATTACAGATCCCGAATTACTACTTTTTTTAATATTTAGGTATTTTTAACGCCCTTTTTCAATAAGAATGTCCCATGTGCAGGTGAAAAGAAACACGATTTTTCAATCCATTGCTTCTTTATACAGATCGGTTTCGTATGTCGCCCAATTTATTGAAAAGACCAAACAGCCCTTTGAGAAATAATATATAAGATAAGTAATTTGCTGGCGAGCACATGCAAACATTCATTTCCATAGCGATATGTTCCTTGTCCAAAAAACTTGCCATCAATGAAAGGAATAAGATTGTATTTAATAAATTGTTTCACAACGTGGACACAAAGGTGTAAAATCGATGGTTACCACAGAAAATGAGTGGAAATCCACAATGGAGAGCCGGATCCATTGGCCTTTTTTGCTCTAGTTAACGGTGCATGTACAAAACAACTTATAAGCCGTATTTACAACGTTATATGGGATACTGATGTTCCTCAACACGAGTTTCTAATATTGTAATGTGCATATTGTAATATTGTAACAACATTTGGAAATATATAAACTTTTATCGAGGGTAATTTCTGTTTTCCTTCTCCAAAGTGTGAAAGTATGAAAAATTGTTCTATTTTCATTGCTTCTGCGTACCGCTTAATGGAGAGCGGATTTACAGCTTTACCATTGGTCGCCCTGCGCAGAAAGAGAAGCATTGGGCAGCGGCGCTACGACGCTGCCTGGACGACGCGTTGTCTGTGAGGCCGGGTGAATCCGTCGACAACTTCTTCATCGAGTGGGGATCGAGTCTCACACACAACCTCTCGTTGGCGCAAGTAAGAATAGAAAGAAAAGACACATTTATCAGATATGTCGTGACACGAACAAAAAGGTACAATAGGGCGAAATAAAAACACCATATTCAGCTTTATGCTGGTTTTCTTCGTTTTTTGAATATATTATTCACATTCTGATCGCATTACGCAGTTTGGACTATTACTGCACATTCAGCCTTGTCAAAGTGAATGTCAAACTGTCAAGGCCAGCCTGTTAGGTCACAAATAATTCTCAAAATAATTTGCAAAATAATCATTTTAGTGAAATTTCTTACTACAAAATACACTCGTTACGTTACGGTGTAGGAGGTAAAATAAGTAGTATCTAGTGGCTGACATCTGGGAGACTACATATGGCACGTGGCAAAACCTACAAAAAGAACAACGCCAAACAAAACAATGTAAAAGTTCTTCGCTTCTGATGTACATTGCTTTTCCTTAAAATGATCGTTTATTTAACATTTAACACTTTTAGCGGCAAATATTTCCTTTCTGACTGAGGCTTGCGCATTGACCTAATTAGGCGTGGCCCTCCCGACATTCAAGTGCCGTTCTTCATATCGATTGACTCCTCAGGCACTTGTTATCTAGGTTTCTTGGCATCTCGTGTCAAGCAAAACCTGCAGACCAACCATCGCATAGTGACAGCATTACGGGAAGGAGTCAGATCTAATTCAGATGACAAATGTGGCTTATCTGCAATGGTTGTGCAATTACCGTGCGTCTCTGGTAACAATGTGCCGCGCTAGCGCCGGAGGACAGAGGTGTGGGAAAAGGCACCGTACGAGCGAGACGCGCAAAAGCATATAACGCACGTTCCTATGCACCCGACCGGGTGAGGACCGAAGGGATCCAATGACAAGGGTCATACATGGTGGGTGAGACATCGAATTAGGCCACAACAGCGCATTCTTTTCATGTTGTTTCTAACTTTTGCCATTTTCGGAAATTCAGAGAGTTGAAAGAAAATTAGACCTTATAAGCGCATCTTGTTCTATTGGTGGGAAAAAATTCACAGCAAAAATTCAGAGCAGTTATGAGAAAGTGTTCTATTTATAATTAGCATTAACTTAAAGCAGAAATTTCTTGAAAAACTATATACAAAATTACCAATTATTACAGCATCTGTTTGAGATATTTAAGTTTACTTAATTTCTTCAACAGTTCTCGACAAATATCATTTTGTTACGCGACCACCACCGTCTTCGGGATAAGGGAGAGGGATTTTTAATAATCTCCCTAGAATGTTTGGTAGCTCAGTCGGGATGATGGTGGGCCACATAAAAAAATTGAAATTGGTGGGATCAAGGACGTGGGTTCTCTACACTACGGTCTCGCGAATCATTCAGATTGAAACACAGATTTCTTAAAAACCTTACTATAATCTTGAGATGAAAAATTCTGTGGCATAGAAATCTCATACACTTGACACTCATAAATACATAGAAAAATACAAAATACGCTGTCAATTGCTGAAAATAGAATACACAAGAAAATTCTTAAATCTATACACCCTTCTCTTTGCTACTTTACTAATTTACACTGTCTTTCTCATCAAATCAAAATTTTACTAGACCTTCACACATTCTTTTGTACCATTTATATTCTCTTTCATGTAACACAAAAATTAAGTTTTTTCTGTTTCTATTTTTACAAAGAATAAGGATAAAGAAAGATTGATTCTGTAAGTTATAAAAAAATACTCTCTTCTCTAACTAGCTGAACATTAAATCTTTTTCTCAGTTTACACAGAATTACTCTATCTGCTTCGTTAAACGAGTTCTGGGCACGAGAACTTGTAAATGGAACTTTCTTACTTTGAAATCCTTTTCAATACGGGGTTTCGTTCACCGTCTTCTGAAACTCGAGCAGTGGCGACTTCGGTGACCTTGATGTTGGGTGTTTCCCTTCGCTGCTCGCTCCGCTGGTCGGGTACCGTTACCAAAGCTCCCTTACAGAACTCCCTCTGAGCCAACGGTGTGGTTAAATATTCGTCTTTTGCCAACGTAAATGTTTTAACCATATGCCGCTAGTATTTTCCAATTATATCCAGTAGAATTCAATTCAATATAGTAAGCGAAGAGCATATAAAGAGAATAAAGAACAAAAACGAAAAGCTGAAAAAGAAGGATATAAAAACCACGTGTTAGATTCTAATCAATTATAAGTAACAGGGCTACTTCCCCTCTTCCCACTGTTCTTAAAACATCTTGTTAATTAATCCTTAAACAGTAATTCTCTTCGCACTAATTCAAAGAATTAATTACCTCTTCCTTTTGTCTTTGAAGAGCTCTGATGCCTTTTCTTCGTCTGGATTGATGGCGTCCACGTTGACACGCTACGTCCGTTCAACCTCGCTGCTTGCCGACACGCTTCGAAAAGGAACGGGATGTGCTGTATGTCTCGCTGTTACCCTAGCCAAGCGATTCTAGTGAACTCTTGTGATAACTATGAGAACTAATCAGTAGCTCTCTTCTGTGTGTGCGGCGCGCGCTATGAGTAACGATGCTCATCGTGCGGGCGATAAATGTGCCACGTTTTCCTGAGCTTTCGGAGGGAAAACGGATGGTCACAGTAGCACATTAATTATATGTGAATGACTCTGATTAATTTCTGACGTGATTAGGATGTAACACTATCATCCTAAAATGTTCTTCCAGAATTCATGGCAGTTACAAGTTTATAACAAATATAAATTTATAATATAATTATAAATTTATAATTAATATAATTTTAATAATTTATGAATAACTCTCACTGCTTTCTAACTTGTCTTGGATGCCACATTTTCATCCCAAAATGTTCTCTTTAAAGAACAGAAATTGCAAAACCGGTGATGTTCTCCCCTCAAGAAGATGCATAACTTCTAGTACCTTCCGCAACTAGTACTAAGCTACTATGAAAATACCAGTGGAAGAACATATCAGTCATTCAGCAATAATGTTAATGGCTCATAAAATTATCTCTGACGGTGAACTGCGTGAACACGTGCCTTACACCAGTCCGCATTCTATAACCAATTGCTTCAGAATTCTCAGTTCCAGAATGGAATGCGCTGCCACTATCGTTGCTATGCGATTATTTTCCTCATGCCCCCATAAAACACGAGGGCACTTTTACGCCGCTAGTTTTATTACGCTTCATACACACCTCTTGCGAAACAGTGAATTCGAACATTTACGCAAGCGGGCAGTTCGTGTTGAAAGGACACAATATAGAACATATCTCAGCTCGTTGGCAAAATACCCTCGCCCAGATAGTAAAGCGTGCAGCAAACAAGGGTGGCGGCGGCTTTGCATACGTGTCAGCGTATCCCAGATTCTCGTAACAACGGCAAGTTTCTCCGTCCCAAAAAACATCGGCACGAACGCGCCATGCCTCCAGCAATCGTAAACACCAGAGATTGTCGCCTAGTTTCTCGTTCCCGACTTCTCACCCTGTCCGCTGGGTGTCGTGGACTCGGGAAAAAGGAGCACAAAAGAGCGACACTTCAGAAACATTTTGCATACGTAAAACCGTAATTCGTGCAAATTGTACCAGGTATCCACTGGAATAATGAAGTAAATCAAAATAACAAAGTATTTACCATTTAATAATTTAACAAAGTATTTACCATTAAAATAATGTTATCATTATTTTACTTCAATGTACGTTTAGTTGAGAGAGTTATGTAAAGCTACAATACATCCAGGTCTAGATTTTGACGGAAATACACGGTTTCGGAGTCCCTGATACCGAAGAAGTGTTTTTAATACCTGTGCATCTGTGAACATATCTAGCACAAAACTTTGCACAGGGTTTTTCACCAAAATTGATATTTTTCGCTCAATCTGACTAATGCAACAGCCCCTTCAATTTGAAAAGTTTTTTTTTAACTTTTGGAGGTACGTTACGTAAACAACAATATTTTAGATTTCTCTAGCCCAACGGTGATTAATACAGGATCTAGTCCCGAAGCGCCCATCCTGCATTACTGCACAGTGGATGCCGCAGCAAAATTGATATTCTCCTATCAAACTGACTAATGCCATGACCCTTAAAAGTGAGAAGGGGTTTAAATTTGGGGGTTTCTTATAAAAACAATGATATTTTAAGAAATGTTTTCCAGCCTAACGGTGTTTAGAACAGGAGCGAGTCCCATAGCGTCGATCCATGTGCACAGCGCGCGCGCCTGCAGCGCTGCCTGGGCGGCGAGGCCCCGCGCGAGCTCCCCAGCGACGCAGCCGTGCACTGGCCTGCCACTCCCACGCCCCTCCAGCCCCCACAGAGCCCCCACGCTGCCCCAGGGAGTGCCACGGACGACGCCCAAGTACGCTCTTCTACTATCTTGAAACGACCGCTTTTTAATCCACTGAAATTACGTCTGTTAACACTCATTTTAACCCACATATACATATTGGCTCTAACACTTCATAACACACGTACTTATCCCTTCACCCGGCACGTGAAAACACATTACACTGCACGGTAGAGATTTTCCACCAAGCCATATGTTACATATTATGAGATGAATAATACTAATAAATACGATATTGTAAATGAAAAAATGTTCAAACACTTTTAGTCTCGTCTTTAATATCATTTTCTTTTTTCTACTTTCTCGTACACATAGCATACATATAATTTAATTAGTATATGTATTAATTACGTGTAATTTCGTGTAAAAATGTTTTAATAGTAAGCGTTCAATCTTTTTTACTTGGCGTGACACACCGTTACGCGCCAGGGCCAACCACCAGCGTTCCGGACACGCGGCCATGTGTTAAGGAGTATGTGTGATTGGCAAGTAGACATCCCTACGCCGTATGTTGGTCTTCGCAACCTGAGAAGCGAGGAGTTTTCTCGTCGTCACACATATACAGGGACACTGCAAGAAAACGAACAACATATCATTGCCCTGTCGGGAATCGAACCTGGTGTAGTGGCAATGAAAGTGAGCACGCTGACCACTGAGATATCCGCGAAGGCGCGTGCAGTTACTACTTCGTTTTATTTTAAATTTTTCAAAAACTAACGAATGAATTTGGAATATTTTTTGAAAGCGAGTTGGTAGCAAAGACGAAACGAGCTTTCTGCTTTGCTGCTCTCCGGAGCACCTATAACTGTTGATTTCTTAATTAATTATTAAGATACTAATTATGGTTTTGTATGATTGTAAGTCTTCATTTAAAAGAAAGTGAAAAAATTACGAATGAACTTAGAATACACTGGGAGACACGGAGGAAAATAGTTTTATGAATACAAAACACCAACGGTGTTCCATAAAGAACACCTGATAACTTTCAGAAAACCACAGAATGAGAACTTAAAAACAGTTCCATTAACGCCACGAATGGCATTTTTAGCAAGGGTTGATAAGAATATGTCCCCGATGTTGCCAGCGCTTATTGACTGAAATGTGTTGATATAGACAGAAATTGTAGTATAATAATATTACGTAACCGTTACTAAGGGCGAGAAAGTATGTGCTGTTTTAGCACGACTAGTTTTAATCTGAGTAATTGTTGAGTAGCAACACCGAGAGGACTGTGTGGTATGTCAAGAATAGCCACAAGTTTAAATTTAAAACCTTGATTAAAATCTTTGCCAAATTTATTGAAGTTTGTTAAAAATTATTTAATTCCCCCTCCCCTACAGGTAGCGTTTGACGGAGACATGATCGAATATATAAATCGCACCTTGACCACTCGTCCCCCTGGTGATCTACCATTAATAACGGAACAACTGCGGCAGTGCCTGGGGGGCGTGGTGACTGTGGAGGAGGGCGGACGCTTCGGCAACAAGTTCCTGGAGTGGGCGTCCGCGTGGGCGGTGGCGCGCACACACAACCTCACGCTGGCCACGCCCACATTGCTGCAGCGCGTTCTTCACAAAGCCTTCAAACACTTGCCGACTGGCCCCACTATTATCGACTTGCTCAGAAACTGTTCCTTCGGGTAAGGCAGAAAAGGGCCCTCGGTAAGGAGGGGAATTATATTCAAAATTCCTGAAGATTCCAAATAATTCGATATTAAAAGTCCAAAGGGGTCGTCTATAAATTACGTAACGCTACAGAGGGGGAGGAGGCCTGTGGTAGCGTTACGCAGGGGTATGGTGGTATTAGTCTTGTGTTACGGAACAATATTTTATTTTATAACATTTGCTGAAATAATTCTTTTGAATACATGTAACATTAAAAAAATCAACTAATTAATTTATTTTAAAAACATAAATAAGCTAAAATTATTAGTTGTTAATTGTTACAATAAATGGAAATATTTTTTCAACTTTGGGGGGGGGGGACTGTAACATTATGAAGAAAATATCCAAAGCTGATATGCAGCCAGCATCGCCAACTAATTTCTACTTTCATTATCATTAATTGTTAAATATAACACAAGTAAAATAAATAAAATTGTTTTTACTGTGCTATAATTTATTTTCACTTCTTGCATTTATGAGGGGGGGTGTTGTCGCCAGCGTTACGTAATAATTTAACAAGCGGCGTTACGGGTGTGTTACAGAGAGAGAGGTTGCGTTACGTAATTTATGGACGGCCCCAAAGCTGCAATGCAAACCATTTTAGAAATTTTTAGGAATATTTTATGAAGGATGTGACGGAAAGTTAAATAGAAAGAAATTAAATTATGGGTTAATTTTATGTTTGCAGATTTGAAAATACATAATACCAAACGTATCCTTGCGAATATTTTGGTTGGCGCGTCGCGTCATATTCACACAAATCCCCACTAGTTATACATGCGCGGTAGATCTCTCGCGATACTGCTGCTTGTTGCAAGTTCAGTTTGGATACAGGTTTCACTCTCATAATGTCTAGAAGTCCTCTCCCGTCAATTCATTTCGAACTCCATAAGAATCGTACAGCATGTTCTTATACGTAAAATTTACCATTTGAATCTCATCCCGAGCAAGTCTATTAGTGATTTTGTATGCTTGTAAGCTACTGCGCTGAATGTCAGTTCACTTCAACGTAAGTGTCTCACATTGGGCATTACTTATGTTAAGTATTGATTTAACTTGTGCGTGATGGCGTAAGTTGTAACGCAATCATTCATCCGCGGAAGTAAGTTCGAGAAATTCGTGATCTGCATAGTTTCAGTAACTGTGAGAGAGTACATTAATTGTACCCTCCCACAATTATTGAAACCTGGTCATCCAACGACTTCTTATTGTGTAGATTCGTAGGCTTCCGCGGCCGGAGTCATTATGTTCTTGGCTGTCCGGGATGAGCCGCGTCTCAGTCGGTTTTACTGACGTTTCGGCCATCTTGCTGTGGCCTTCTTCAGAGCTATACTGCTGGTAGCAGCAGTATAGCTCAGCAGTATAGCTCTGAAGAAGGCCACAGCAAGATGGCCGAAACGTCAGTAAAACCGACTGAGACGCGGCTCATCCCGGACAGCCAAGAACATAATTCTTATTGTGTATTTTGTGCCTGTAACGTAATGTGGGCACGAATAAATGTATTGTGTGAAATACGTGTCCGCATTTTATGAACGAGGTACGAAGAGCCCTGCTACCGCACACCGTCAACGCCACACAACCTGAGCCATCTTAGAGCTTCAGACTGCCCAACTAGAAAACTCATACAATCCACTCAATCTCATCATAAGTGCATAGCATTCTGAAGTAGCAATACTTATGTTAAGTATTGTTTTAACTTGCACATGAAAATCAATGACCATTCATTTTCTGTTCAATTTAATCTAACTGCTCAACAATAATTAGTATGCGGTCTTCCCAAGCACAATACCAGGCCAAAACGATACAACTTAATTCGTTACTCAGTTCATGGACTGGTCATTTGAAGTTGTATTGCGGTATTTCCTAAATAAGGAATGTTCGTACGTTTCCATTCATTCAATATCTATTCCCCATACTTCTATCTCGTCTATCCATATTCTTTCTTCTTCTATTTTTCATTTTCAAAGCTTTACTTAATTTATTTTTCTTGTAAATATTTATTTATTGTGACACTGTAAACACTCAGGAACGGTCTGGAGGAAGAAGACGTATTCAGCACAATCGCATTCGTGAATGAAACTGATACGGAGGCCGCTGTTGCCTTCGCCGCTGCTGTTGCCAACGCGTCTTCTGCTGCGTCCGTTCCCGGTCCGCTTGTATACCGGTGAGTTCCTCTCTGAAACAATCGGGCACAAAGAGATCGCAATAATCTGAAGATACCCACTTTCTTAAGCTTTTAAAGGTCTAACGTGGAACATTTAAGTAGAAAGAAACGGGAAAGTAAACAATTGAGAGTTCTGAAATGGTGAGAAAAATAGGCGAATTATTTTAAAACAGTGTGATGGAACATAACGAATTCATTTTCTTACTATAAGCACATTGGGGAATGGTCGGGTCATATCGGACAGCGGGTGGTATCGGACAAAAGCAGTTTAGGATACTTGTCACTTGTCGCAGCTCGTGCCACACTGTCAGTATGTTCGTGGAACGAATCAGCTTTGCAAACACTGTATTACATGAGTACATCAATCAGTTTGGTTATGGTGTCACGCATTATGTTTTTTTTATACCACCATATATGACCAGTGTACGAAGATAACTTTGTAGCATTGGATCTTCTCTCAGGTTAAGTTTAAGTGAATTCTACTGTGACTAGTATGTTTAATTAGGTGTATTTGTTATTTTACAACAGTACAAGGTTGTTTGTATAATTTATACCTGTGTTGTATTCTTTTGAAAGATGAGGATCGTTCGGGTGGTATCGGACAAAGTAGAATCGAATGGTACCGGACAGTTACTTCTTCGCCTTCTCTTCACTTTTCCGTATTTCTTGAATGTAGGTTGTTAGGAGGTAATATTCAAATACTAATGTGGATTTTGTCCGTGTTTCAGGAAACTGTAGGTAAAATTTGCGGGAAATGGGGGGAAATAATATGAAAATAGCCATTATGAAGGTCATTTCAAAAGAAAAGCCCTTCAAAAATGATAGTTGTGAAGGTATAAATTGAACATAATAGTTTAGTTTTTGTTTTTTCCTTCATGAACTGTTTTTTTTCATGTAACCAAATACTATTTTTTCTTTGAATCAAGCAGTGAAATATTTGCCTCAATAGTGAGCGTATCTTTGCTGTAAAAAAACTCCATTCAAATTATGTTACGATTATTTATTTAGTTGTCCGGTACCAACCTTTACTTTTCAAACATGTAAATTATCAACGATTTTTATTATACTTAAATAATCATATAATTTTACTTTCAAACCAAACAGCTTTGATAGAGTGTGTGAGAAAGAGATTAACGTTTCATATTCTGTATTTTACGAATAATTTTAACTAACCTTAATTAAGAAATCGTATTTAAAGCTAAGGTGGCCGATACCACCCGACCTTCCCCTATACGTATTTGTACAGGAGCGTATTTTCATGTCCTATGACGATGTGTTAGCGACTCTAGCGTTGTAGCCGCGCGGAACCGCCGTACCATTCTGCTAAATACAGAATCGTTCTGTTAAATCTGACCAAAAAGGGAATATTTATATAGTTCTATTATCACCTAATATGTTCTGGGCAAGCGCTATTTTTCTATGTTCGAGATAATGGTTGCCGATTTACAGCTTAATGTTTAAAAGTAACCAAAGTTTTAAAAAGTGAATGCGAGAAAGTATGTGCTGTTGTTGCTCCATTGGTTTTGTTTATTTTTGTGCAGAGCGGGCGTGGTTCTTGCCTCGTACATTGCACGGGCGGCCACGGAGCTCCGTGCTCACGTTGTGTGGAGAAAACAGTTGAGTGCGATGGCGCAGAGTAAGCTGCTGAACTTTGGGGAACAAACTGCTCAAAAGTTTCGAGTTCCCCTTCACACGGTAAGCACATACTCACTGCCACCTCAAGTAGAACGTACGCTGCTCCCGCGCTAACAATTAGGCTAGTGTGGCTGTGTACTTTTCAACATGTATACTAACATATGTGATCACAACATCAGCAATGTTGCCAACTCCCTCGTGCCCGCGCATGTTTGTGTGTGTTGATTGCGTGATCCTGTAGGCCGACAGAGTGACGCAGCTGGCTCGCATGGCCTTAAACATGTGTGCTTGGGGTTGTACCCATGCCCGCGGCTATATTCTTGTCTTATTTTCAGATTCACAACCTGTGATGTACTATTTAACGCCAATTCTGCTTTGTTCCTATTGACAGGAATTCTTTAACTGTGGTTCACTACCATATCAATATGCCCATGGCATTTTCATACTTAATGAACTCCCAATGACTTCCCAAAGGAAAAATTTGCATTAAATTAATTCTAATGTAACGTTAATTCAATTTTAATTATATGTCATTTTACAATTACTCAGCTTATGCTTACTGAATTCACCAAATGCTAGCAATCCTTCTGTGCATGATCAATTTCAAGAGAATGCAGTTTTTTTGTATCGGCCTAACAGATACAAATGGTCATCCGAGTTGTTACCAAAGGGGAAGTGGAAGCTGATAATTCTCACAGGTATCGCCTATCGCCTGCAGTCCACTGACAACAAATAGTCATCTTTCCCAGAAATAGTTTTAACAAAAGTAACAGATTTCACGTAGCACTAACAAATACATTTCTTTCATTTACGAAGTTTTAATCGCTGATTATGCATTCAAAAATTGGAAGTTAATTTCCAGGGAATCAAGGCAAACTTGTGCGAAATTATCCTTGTTTTTTCTGTACAAAGCGCTGCAAAAACTGTAAGAGTTATATTTATTTATGTCGTGGGGGAAGGGGTCTGGCACTACGTGCAGGGGAGTGAAAGGACGGTAAGGGCAGAAGATGCCCTCTGGGCCATTCCCTATTCTCTTAAAGGCCTAAGGCGGATGAGAGAGAGGAATAAGAAGAGGGATGACCCAAGTCATGGCAAACAGCAGTTTATTGGAGAGGTGTTACTTACATAGGCACCAGACGTAGCCCAGCCTCGGCGAGGACGTTTCTCCGGAAGAGTGGCTTTGCAGCGGTCATGGCGCCACTCGAAGTGCATGGCGATCAGGGGCAAGGGCGGGAAGCTGCTAACAGGACCCCGGAGTGTCGGTCTGAACTAGCAGGGTGGAGGAGTGTCGGCAGGGCCAGTTTGGGCCTACCTGAACCGACTAGGGGTGAAGGGAGGTCGGCAGGGCCAGTTTGGGCCGATCTGAACCGACGGGGAGTGGAAGGTCCGTGCACACGGGCGACGAGCTCACGAGTAGCATTCGTCCCCCCCCCTAAGCGGAGGTCAAGCTGTTATATAGGTCTTTACTGCTGAGACGCTCTTTCCGCGGCGGAGCTACGTCATTATGCTTACGCGGGCGCCAGACGTCTGCGGCCAGGCGACATTTACGTTTGTTTCATTTATAATAGTAAGAAATGACTGGACCACCTGAATATCGAAATGAATGTACCACATGGCGTCTTGTTTGAACTGGTTGAATTTGGACGTTTTCGCGTCATAGATGAGGTGTTAGTAAGACAGAAATTGTTGTATTTCAATATTACTTAATTGATTCCAATAATGCGAGAAAGTATGTTCTATTGTAGCACCACAAGATTAAGTAATAATTTAAGGAGGACGGACTGTTCGTCTGGGTCTGACTAGGTTCAAATACTGATTCATAGTATTTAAGTGTTATAATTATCGAATACTGGCGTTTCAAATATTATTTTAAATGCTTGTCGCTAAAATACTAGTCGCGGAATTATTAATCGCCTTGTGGGCGCTAACCATATAGTGTACTGGTGAAAATGCGCTAATCTTATATCCAATCTGGTATTTTGTAGACATTTGTTGTCAAAGACTTACGTAAAGGCGCTTCGGCAGGTGGTTTTCGTGGGAGTGCACGTGCGGCGCCACGACTACCCGCTGTACCTAAGGAAGCGCTACAAGCTGACGGTGGAGGCCTCCGCCCCCTACTTCCTGCGCGCTGTGCGGCACCTGTCTCGCACCTTGGGCGCGGAGGCTGGAGGCGGCGACAGGCCGGGCCCTCTGGCGCTGGTGGTGTCGAGCGACGACATGCCCTGGGTGGAGGCCGTCCTGCTGCCCGCCTTCGACAACTTGACCCGCCACGAGGCGATCAGGTGCAGTGCAACATTGATAACTGGATCCTTGACAACCCGAATTCTTCTCTACATGGAAATTTTTCCAATTACTTTGTTGCTAGCTGAATGCGGTATCGTCGACGCTTTAAACTTTTTTCGGTTATTTGGCTTTTCTTTTTTTCTCCGGTTCAGAGTCCCCTTTGTTCACTTTACATGTTTTGATCAGCGTTGCGAACTAACCACTTAAATTTTACCACTTACAGTTCTGGTTTTCTTCTAATTCACTTATTATACTTGAAATTCAAGGTTTCAAGGCAATTTACAAATTTACTATAAAAAATACCCATGAAATTCTTCGAATCTCACAAATTCACAACCCGCGCGATTTTCATTTCATATTGCTCATTTGTCAACAACCAAAGTGCCATCCTTATGGAAGAAAATTATAGTGCCGTAGACTGAAAATAACCATGGGGTATAGTGCTGGCCAGCTAACGTAACTACTTTTGAATGTCACTTACTTCCGTATTGTACGGAATTATACCATCATTATACTTCCTCAGATTCCGCCAATATTCAAGCCAGTTATCTTGGATTGTGCTGTGCTAGTTCGGTATTGTTGCTAGCGATTCGCATTTTGCGATTTGCTGTTTTTCATAAATCTGCATTAACTAATTTCGTTTACTTTATTAATTTAGTGCTAAGCGTTTATTATTTTATTTATTATTTTTAATTGCTTTCATCATTAATCACAGTGGAGTTAGTTGAGATAGTTTTAGTAGCAAAGGTTAGTTTTCTTATTTAGTATTTTTTCTTTAAAATTAAATGTATTATATTTATTGTCAATTTTTCTGAATCCATTTTATTAATAAATGCAAATTAATGGATAGGCCAACCACATCTGGGCCTATTCTAAGTATTTTGCCTTTAAGGATAAAGCGAATTCAAAGTTTTCATGGAAAGAGAATTGTAAATTTATTTTGTGGATTGTGGAAGGAATGAGAGGAAGAAGGGGCCCACATCATTCATCTTTGTTCAAGAAATGTAATGGCCAAATTATTACAGGTATGTTGTTTTTTATTTCTAAAACTTATCTTTTAAAGCTGACAGGTGTAATTTTTATAATCAAATCAGCTATTGGTATAAGATATTATCTTTAACTAATTAATTATCACATCTTATGCATTAATAATAATAATTGCATGCATAATAATGCAATAATAATTTTCTTTTTCCAACTTTCTGTATGTTTACAGGTGGGTGTGAAGTTTGTTGAAACTATAATTATTATTCAAAATATATTTAAAAAACATAAATCTCTTACCACAACCAGAAAGACCCCTAGAAAAGACTCATCCAGTTACTGGCATTGACAATTTTACAAAGGATACAATTTCTAACTTACAATAAAATAAATTAGTAGTTGGGTTCAGATAATCAATTACAATTTTTAATTAGTTTGTTATATTAGAATTTTATTAATCTATATAATAATCAATGGGTTTTGAACTGTTTTGTGTGAAGTACCATGAATTATTTTTTATGAATATTTTACGAATTATTATGCCTTCTATATGACACCTTTTTTCGGATATTCCAGGTGATGAATCATTAAATTTTTATGACATCCAGACCTAGTGTGTATAGGAAAAGCAAATTGTTTTTTTTAGGAGGGGGAGGAAAACAGGTAAGTCCATGTGAGTGAGAATAAAACAATTTTTAAAAGAGAGCCTTCCGAAGAATTTATACATGGAACCCTAAACAAACTCCAGCACACCAAATACTGATGTTTTTTTATGAAAGCATGGCTATATAGATGAATGATAATTTCTTATACTTTTTCTGCAACATTAACTTTAATATTGTTTCATTTTCTTGTAACCTGTTTATAACAGTTGATTGGTGACATTAGCAACATTACTTGTAATTTGATTTTGGGCAAGTGGCACCATATCTCTCTCCCCAACTACTACGTGCATTTCAAAATTCTCTTTGACATAACACACTAATTTTAATAGTGAAAATAACCATTGTCCTACCTTGAACTTTTTCAGTCCCCATCAGCCACTACAAGAGAGTGTGTTTAACTAGTGTAATAAATATATGTTTTTGCCAAGATTTGATTTTTGACAGTCATGTATAAATATATAATGAAAACCAAAAAAATTAATAGAAACATCATTTAGATTGAAATTTTATTGAAATGTTCTGTTAATTATTGAAACATTTTTCAGTTCTCAATGTTTTGAGGAGCACTTATCCTCTTTTTAAGAAGTAAATTTGAATGTAAACAGAATTTATTGTAAACTGAATTAAAATGTTCTAACTTTTAAGATTATAGTAATATAAATTGAAATATATTATAGTAATGTTCCAGGTACAAATACACTTTCGTTAATAAATTCTGTCATTCTTTTTTGAAATTAATTTAATTTATGTTAAATTTCTTCATCTTACAAGAAAAAAAGCTTATACAATAACATCCAGTGTCAGATACCATACTAATCAAGAGAAAGGGAGGGAGAACAAATTGGTAATAGGAAGAATGTTATGAGATGTTAGTTATTTGAATTTTGAATGTGAATAAGAAAGTAAAATCTTTCTAAGATAGAAATTTGTGTACTTGTCTCAAAATTTCTGTTTTATCTTTCATTTTATGAAGATTGTCATATATACTGGAAATTCGACTACATTCAACTTTTGTATTCATTGTGTCATTTAACTTTATATATAAATTTTCTGAACTCATTCTGCGATAAATCTATTGAAAACCAAAAATTAGGTTTCCAATATGTATATGACTGTGTAAAATAAAATCGGGACAAAAAATCTAAAAATATCTTAATGACAGTCTAAAGAGAGTGATATATATATATTTTGTGTACTGCTTGGAGGCCTATTGGGAATAATTTGACATGCATTTGTAATGGAAACTGGAATATAATATGATTATCCTCATTTGAATTATTTAGCAAGTTACTGAAAAGGTTTACTGTGAAATTACTGCATGATCAGGAAGTTGTTTATAGTATTGTAGTGCAATATGGTGCAACTTTACTATGCCATTTATATTTATATTCACAGTGTATTATTCCTTTTCCAATAAATATCTTTTAAAAAATCAAAAAGTTATATTGTTTGCCATAAGTATCACATGTATCAAACATTATGGCATGTATCACACATTATTTTAATGGAGAAGAAGTGGGTATAAAGAGAAAGTCTGTCACTGGTACGAACAGGCAAGTTACTGAAGACATAAATAATGAATACATAAAAAATTACCATATACCATATGTACATTACCATATGTAAATACCACACCATACCAGTATACCATATGTACATTACCATATGTAAAAGAATAATTTTAAATAATTGTGGTATTTAGTTTTTCAATATAAATCATTAACAGAAGACACCATGAATAAATTGATAATACTACCATCTCAAAAGCATTATTAACTCAGAAGTCAGACCACAGATAACATTTATTTTTGTGTTTTCATTTGCTCTTGGCGCACTTCAACATCAGCAAGTGCATCATTATCAGCAAGTGCGAGCGTGAGAACTTACTATATTGTGATAAATTATCTATTAGCTTATTGGTTCACCGAGTTAATATTCGTTTATAGATGAAAATCTTGTTTAATTCTAACGAAAAATCATACATACATTATTGTACTGTGAAGAATGAAATCGCGCGAGGAGTGAATATAAATAAACAAAAGACAAGCGCATCTTCAAATTACCTGAAATTACTTTTATCAGTTCTTCAATGATAAATTAGTATTCCTAGACACTGTTTCCAAGAAAATTAAAAATAGACGAAGCCGACTTTTTCTGAGGTGGCAAATATCAAATTCGAATTCAGCACCCTCAAAAACATATAAACCGTTGAGAAAAAAGCTTTCGGATTATTTTCCTGGGTCAGACACCATTTGACTGGACTAGGTTACAAAATGAAAAAATGAAACATAAATTAAAATTAATAAACTATGGCAAGCGAAGTAATGTGATTTTAAAATTGTCTCTTGTCGTGTGAGTTGTTTTAAAAAGGACTTTTGAAGGACATGTTAATACAATTAATTAATCTTGTATCTGTCGACGTTTGAAGTGACTGTCCAAACAGGATGTTTCATCACTACGCAAAAATGGTTACTACGAACAGACTAGATGTCGGCTGCGTGTCACTTCGATTAGTAATGCATCCAGCGGGAAAAAACGTTGCAGGTACCCTTTAGGTCCCCAGCACAGCTTTCAGGAATTAAGCAATCTGATGTACCGGTTGCGTTGGAGCGGAGAGCTGCTGTGAAGCAACAACAATCGGCATTAAAATAAGATAAGCGTTGTAAAAGTTCTCCAACTACAATCCCTTATTACACTGTCATACTATGATAAACATGACTTGATGATTAAAGAGGCCTGAAATAAATGAGCAAGTATGCCGGAATAGTTGTATAATCCTGGAGGAAACAGATTTGGAAAGTTTAACACAAATACACATTTTGAGGTCTCTTAACATCGAAAAAGCGTTGTTTTTTTTCAAAACGTTCATCCGTGTGTTCGGCCTGCCCGTTTGTACTTTTGTCAGTTACGAACACCAATGCTCTAAGTATTTGTAGAATTTTGTCGACAATGAATATTTGCCGCTCGACCTAGCCTGGCTCAAGCCCTCCAATTTTGAAAAGAAATGTTTAAATTTGGGAGTACTTTATATGAGCCTCTTTGCACATTTTCAAACATTCCTTCTTCTGAATTACAACCTGAAACAATTTGGGTGGTTTACCTTTGAGAGGGAGACACTGCAAAAGAAGAAGAGTGACGGAGAAGATCAGATTGCAATATGATCTCTACACATTATTTTTGCCAGACTGAATGATATTTTGTCTCCCTGTGGCAGCTAAATTAAAAAAAAACTACTAGAATAAAAAGAGTGAGATTACCTGGGTAGCAGGCTTCGGAAATCAGGAATCCGATTCTTTTCAAACCCATTTCCTTTCCTGCTACACTCCTTTTTCACTAAATGTCCACTTAATTTCTAATTTCAACTGTTGCAGATTAGCATCTTTTGCTGGGGGTGTGGGCATAAGCTGGACTTGTCTGCAAGACCTGGCGCTGCTGTCCGCTTGCAACCACTCCATTATTTCCTACGGCACTTACGGAATAACGTCGGCGCTGTTGGCTGGAGGGCACGTAGTAGCTTTTGAATTGGAATCGAACTATCACACGTCGAAGATCGCTAAAATTCTGCCTAGTTGGTCGGTGCTACGATGAATGTGCGTCAGTCTGGTTTTCATTCGTATCAAATAGAAGTGCAATTTTTGGAACTTCGGACTCTTAAGAATAAAGGCACAAGTTTCTATAATTGCAAATTAATATCAAAACTATTGGTGCTAAAACCACGTAATTTCTCACCCTTATCAACGTACGTAATATTATCTTATTACTCCACATTATTACTTTCTCGTGTACGTACATACATACGGAGTAATACACGTAGTACAGAGAACGTTATGTAATGCTGCGGAAAATCGATTTCGAGACTTAAGTGGAAATAAACGATTTGGGGTCCCTTGAAACCGAAAAAGTTTTTTTTTCAAAACTTCCGTCCGTCCTCCTGTCTGTGCGTCCGTTTGCGCGTCCGTCTCCGCGTCCGTCTGCGCGTCCGTCTGCCTGTCCGTCTGTCCGTCCGTCTGCCCGTCCGTCTTCCGTCCGTCTGTCCGTCCGTCTGTCCGTCCGTCTGTCTGTTCCTGAAAATTCTACATTTTCAGAAACGCTAAAACGCCATTTTTCCAAAACCGGTTCCAAATTTTTTCTTCAACCTTTTCGTATGGATAGTGATAATTGCACGGTTTAATATGACACAGGTTCATTGTGGGGTATTTTTTGCTTTTTTAAAAATTACACAAATTTATTTTCTTTAAATATCTCTCACGCCGTTTCCAGCGATTTGTATACATTATTGCATATGTGAGTAGAGATGCTTCAAATGACTTCCAATGAAGTTGATCGGAATTTTCTGTGAGAAAGAGCTTCAAATTTCACATTTACAACTTTTTTAAACGTCATTTTCTTAAAAACGGCTCCAAATTTTTCGATGAAAATTGCCATTTGGAACCAGGTTTCACTCTTCTATAATATTTTTAAAGTTATATTTCAGTTCTACTATTAGGAAACCCAAAAATTGAAAAAAATAAAAAAATGTACTTTGGGCGGTGATAGATTGCTGATGACGAGAATTTGTGGTAAGCCCGAATAGGCAGCCCAGACCAAAGAAAATATAAAATTGATACGAGAAAGTCTGTGCTTAAACGTTCTTCGCACTATTAAACAACAAAATTTAATCAAAATATTTGGAGTCATTCTTTTAAAAAAATAGAAAATGGCCGTAGGGCTTCACGTAAAGTATTCCCAAAATTGTAGGTGTTGATGGTACGAATAAATATATGTATTTGACCATTTAGGATCAATCAAAATTCATTACAGGAATTAAACTTCTTTTTAAAAAACATTTATTATTGGCTCAACGTTTCGCATGCTTTGTACATGCCTTGTCAAGAGCAATTATGGCAACGGTTAACAATGTTAAATAAATTAATATAAAACAATAGAATTTACAATTTTTAAGTTAAATATTTACAATACTGTTACATCCACAAAACCCTGAAGGTTTGTCAAAACAAATATTTACATTATGCAATTGATGAGAGTAGCACATTTAGATATGTTAAGGAATAAACATTTCAAACATGTAGGATTGGCAAAAAAATAACACAATTATGGAAGTTGGTGCAGCATTAACATTTTATAAATTTGGTTCAGCTTCTGTATGTCACTTTTTGTGTTCATCGTATCATTCATTATTATATACAACATTTCAGCGATTAGCCTTTTTGATGTTTGTTTTTCATAATGTAAAATTTTGACTTTGTCAAATGCAATAGAATGGTTAAGTTCCGTCCTATGCTTGGTTAAAGATGTATGCAAATCCGCGTCTTTGTTAATGTCGTATTTATGCTGGTATATCCGTCTGCTAATATATTGCTTAGTCTCCCCAATATACACCTGCTGACAATCATTGCAAGGAATGGAGTATACAACATTCGATTTATCTCCTAGTCTAGGTTTATCCTTCTGCTTGTCATAAAGATGGCTAGTTTTATTTAGATTGTAAAATACAATGTCTAAATTGTATTTCCTGAAATAGGCTTTTATTTTATCATTGACAGGTTCATAAAATGGTAAGGGTATTCGTAAATTTGTATTGCTGGTAATTGTTTTGGATTTGTGTGTTAATCTTTTTTGAATATATTTATTAATAAAGAATGATGGGTAGAGATTGTTTTTCAGGATATTTTCGACTATCTTTAGATTTTTGTTGTGAAATTCAGGATTAGCTAAATTTAGAGCGGAATCTACAAGATTGTAAACCATGGCTATTTTTTGATTCTTAGAATGCTTGGATAGATAATTTAAAACTCTTCCTGAAAAGGTTGGCTTTTGATACCAGTCTGTTATAATTTTATTTTGTTTAACAATTAATTTAAGATTTAAAAAACTAATTTCTCTTTTTTCGTTCTCAAATTCTGTGGTAAAGATTAACCTGGGGTGGAATTTGTTATGTATATCGACCAAAGTGTCGACATTGGATTGATGTAAACAAGTAATCAAGTCATCCATGTACCTGTAATAAAATAAGACATGGAATTGAATTTGGGAGAAGCAGAAGACCTCTATTTGTTCCATGATTAGATTGGCAAGTACAGAGGAAACAGGAGACCCCATTGCTAATCCAAAGGTTTGAAGGTAAATTTTTTTGTTAAAAGAAAATGCGTTGTTATTTAAAATGGCTCTTAAACCTATTAAGAATTGATCTAAGGAGATGGGGGTGTATTTACTAATGTCAGACCAATGTTCTTTAATAATATTATCAAATAATTCAATTGGGATGTTGGTATATAAAGACTTAACATCCAAAGAGC
>JAHLJT010004567.1:110336859-110384438 GCA_031308135.1 Acheta domesticus | reverse complement strand
AAGGATAAACCTAGACTAGGAGATAAATCGAATGTTGTATACTCCATTCCTTGCAATGATTGTCAGCAGGTGTATATTGGGGAGACTAAGCAATATATTAGCAGACGGATATACCAGCATAAATACGACATTAACAAAGACGCGGATTTGCATACATCTTTAACCAAGCATAGGACGGAACTTAACCATTCTATTGCATTTGACAAAGTCAAAATTTTACATTATGAAAAACAAACATCAAAAAGGCTAATCGCTGAAATGTTGTATATAATAATGAAGGATACGATGAACACAAAAAGTGACATACAGAAGCTGAACCAAATTTATAAAATGTTAATGCTGCACCAACTTCCATAATTGTGTTATTTTTTTGCCAATCCTACATGTTTGAAATGTTTATTCCTTAACATATCTAAATGTGCTACTCTCATCAATTGCATAATGTAAATATTTGTTTTGACAAACCTTCAGGGTTTTGTGGATGTAACAGTATTGTAAATATTTAACTTAAAAATTGTAAATTCTATTGTTTTATATTAATTTATTTAACATTGTTAACCGTTGCCATAATTGCTCTTGACAAGGCATGTACAAAGCATGCGAAACGTTGAGCCAATAATAAATGTTTTTTAAAAAGAAGTTTAATTCCTGTAATGAATTTTGATTGATCCTAAATGGTCAAATACATATATTTATTCGTACCATTAACACCTACAATTATATCAGGATCAACAGGAGAATTTACATCAATTTCAATATTCCCAAAATTAAAATATCCGTTTCAAATTCCAAGAATCGCGACATCAACCAGAACGATTGGCGAATATTAATTTTGGAGAAAACTGGCTGAACGGTTTAGGCGCTAGCGTTGACCACAAAAGGACGGACAGATGCACGTTTTGCTGTCAATCGATTTTTCGGTATCAAGAAGCAACAATACACGGATTTTGACAAAACCAAGATTTAGATGATTTTTTCTAAATATAGCAACAGGATTTATCCACTCCACTTTTTCGTTACCAGAGCTCGGCAATGAGAGATTTTCTGGCGAAAATTCGCCGTTTTCTAACGTACGATAACATAATATTCTCTTCTTACGAAGTATTCGCTTGGCAAGAGAGTACAAATAGAAATAACGTCATCCAGCGACGGCCGCGGCGGTGTCAATAGCGTCCGTCGCTGCAGCTCAGCCAGCGCAGCGTTGTCATGTTGCGTTGTCGCTAGAGCGGTTTTGTTAAAGCAACAATGGGCATACACGCATGGCGAATGTTTTTTAGCAATGTTGACAAAACTGATTTGCATCTATATTCAAAATTCAACTTGTTTATGGGTTATAGTAGTGATCCTAGAATTTAAGAAAACATGCACGGAATATATTTCTCCCCATATTTGGCCAGGCACAGTTTCAATTGTTAATTGAAACGAGTGGTGTTACAGAATGGCACAGAGTTTTTCGTATTAGTTTTCCATTCCCTTGGGTCTCGGCTTGCTACCCGGACTTGCCACAGACTCTTGCCAGCCTATGCCGACCTATGGCGTCTTCATAAATGTATATGAATTTTTTTCTGTCGAAAATACGCCATTTTGTAATATCCGAGTATTTTCTGTTCGAAAATCTATTATCTTTATGTTTCTCGAACAATTAAATCAAAACATGTTCAGACTTATCATGACGAATGTTCGGCAAAACTAAACAGAGGTGAAATATTTTTGAAGGAAAGTTGTTAATACCTTCAAAAATTTAATATTTTCTGTGTTGCATAGCATCCGTTTTTCAGCGCATATTCTGTAGTCTACTCGTATCTACTTTCCGTACTATTTATTACTCTCTTCCGCCTGCTATTACTTTCTAATAATTTAATCACACGTAATTATTTCAGAATTTATTATCATCCAAAAACTTACCGGTCTTTTGATACAAGGAAGTTTTGTAATTTTACTCTGAAGTTTACGTATTTGATGTGAGTTTTTTCCGTCGTATTCGCATTGTATCGCGTGTCGTGTAATCCTAATTTCGTTCGTGTTTTGCGGTGAATGCGCCACAGTTTTTGAGGAATGATGCGAAAGCAAAAAAAATAATCTCACGTCCTCGTGCGCGTAAAGGGTCCCTTCACGTGCATTAACCACGGATACATGGCGACGAATTTTCGATTTTAAATCTCTACCATTACATGTTCGAAAGCGCTGCGGTTTCGTCTTCGTACACACCCCTTTTCACGAGTGGTGCCGGCCTTTTATGTATTCAGGATGCGTCCTTTTGGAAGTAAAAGTGGGAAGAGCTTGTATAGAACAGCGAACGTAGAAAATCATTGGAATGTATGTGATCATCAGTACGATTTACAGTCCACCTTTAGGTTGCAATCTTTTGATTCTGTGGTCGAGACATTAAACAATTGACGTATTTTTAGGGCCTGTATTTTTTGCAATGGATACTCCTTTATTTCTGTCTTTTGTGAAGTTACAAAACCTTTCCCCAAAATATTATTTTTTTCAAAATGAATTTTTGGAAACTATTATGAATTTATGAAATTACTTTTATTCGAGACTCAAATGTAGCTCAATATTGTACTGTTTTAACTTTTGCATTATTGGACGATTCTGATAAATGCATCCAGTACTGCGAATTTACTGTGCTTCAAAAGCTGGATGCGTCGTAAATTAGAATTTGCAATTTTGTATATTATTTCTTCGTTTGTTTCTTACATACGATGTTTTGTCGTACATTTACACATTAATCTTTTAAAAATTATTTATGTTGAAATGTTTGAAATAAAAATTAATAACTCTTTAAGGGTGTATTAGACAATGCAGGGAATGCAACAATGGAATTCCGTTTCGCAATCGCAAATTTCTGTGAATTACGTGTCATTGTTGTGCCTTGATCTAGCTGTATTAAAAGGAGTTATAATCGTAAAATTTACGTTGATATTTGCATGAAAATATTTAGTTTTTGTACCAAATGCTGCACCAATTGCAGTGAGTAGAGTATTTTTGCATGGTTTTAGAATACTCTTCTTTAATCGTGGTCCTATGAAATGCATTTCTATCTTGTCCGGGGTATCAGGGTTCTTTTTCCAATACAAGTTTACAAAACGTTTGTATTATATTTTTATGCAGTTATAGAATTTACGTAGTTCTGACAACATTGCGATGGAAACAGTGAGTTGTTTGCAGTCTTGGTTGAATTGGACGTTTTCCAATAATAGCTAAGATGTATTAGCACTGAAAGAGCAATATTTCAATACTAGGTAGCTGTTTCCAATAACGCGGGAAAGTATGTACTTTTGTAGCACCACTAGTTTAATCAAGAAATTAGTATTTATTAACGACAGGTCAGTGCTGATTTTTTTATTTAAATAATATTTTTACTAGGAAAGACTTTTTTAGTGTGGCTTCCATTTCTTCATTTGCAGTTTTTAAGTGAATTTAAACAAAGTGCATGACAGACTGCGCAATGGTTCAAGTACATTTCGTTCAAAGACTTGTATATACCAGAGAAATGTAGTATTGTTTCATAACTGAAATTCCCATGCTGCATTGATTAACATATTTACGAAAATTGGAAGATAAAGGAAATTTGATCTTAACAATTACTGTTATATTTATCTATAATAATATTATTTTTATAGAATCTATTTCTTAATACACTATAAGTAAGAATATTGAGACTGTCTTTCATATATCACCTGTCTGCCGTATGAACTGTTTTACCTTGATGGAAAATGTGAGTGGGAATTCTATTTGTACCGTTCTGGAAAACAAAAATTGATCGCGGCCGTCTGCGGCTAAGTTCAGCTTGAGCACGGCTTGGGCAGCCCTTGTCATCAGCAGGCGGAGCCTCACAAACCTACGCAGCCAATATCAACACAGGGGGGAGTGCCTTAACAAACTTACGTCGTACAAAATGGCGGGCGTCGCTACTTTCCGATGTGAAAATATTTTCAAATAAAAATACAAGGAATGAAACACTTTTACGAGCATTAAAGTAAATTTATTCAAATATATATGAACATATACATTTAACCACTATTAACACAATTCTTTTTGAAGAAATTACGTTGATGTGAGATAAAATAACACTAATTTTAGACAAATTACTTTCTTATACGCATTCTAATTCCAATATTGTTGTTTATACACAATCCATGAACTTTATCAAATGTCAAGATTTTTTCCATAAAAAAAGTATAATTGCACATTTTCAAGTGTTCATAAGTGATTCTAATAGTTGCAAAAATTGCAAAATACTGTCTTTCTGCATTCGATAGAAAATTTCTAGGGAACCATTTCAATAAAAGACAATAAAATTCACAGACCTAGTGTATATTTATTATTAAAGCAATCAATTAAACTAGATATTAAGCAATCAATTTGCATCTCTGGTCAAAACTGTTATTTTGCGATATTGAACTTAGAGACAATTTGGGCACACTCTTCCGCAGAAATAACGCACATTTTGAAATTGTTTATAAAATTGTTAATTGTTACAAAATGTTTAATTCGCAGTTTTCGGTTCTGGGCCATCAGAAAACTCTTCCTACTTTAGAATTGCAAAAATTGGAAATTGTTTATAAATTTACAAATTATGCAATACTTCTTTACTCTCTCATCTCAATTGCCTTTCAACAAGTTGCGAAATTCCGCAATCCGATCGCGCTATCACCTTTCCTTACGCAATTGTTTATAGGAAATTAGCATCTGATGCCAACCCTCATTTGTTGTACAGACAATCCGGTCGCTCAGTATTTGGTTCAGATCGTCTTGCTTTTCGCCGATTATATTATATTAACGATTTCTGACTTATTGGAAAACGGTAGAAATTGTTGCTAAGGAAGTATTGCTGTTTTCTAACTTTGAAAATTTCCTTTATATTCTTAATACATCGTTGAAACTTGAGTTTCATTATTTTCATTCGTCTGCATTACAAATACATTTTGTTTCAAATTTCAAAACGCAGCTGTTGTCCTGCAAATGTGTAGGTTTCTTTATTATGTGCTTGGATATCTTCTACTTACTTGTGCAATGTGGCTGCCAATAGTTAACCGTCTAGAGAGGGAATTGAGTATAAACAAATTATTTCATTATTAATAGAATTATGATATAAACAAATTGATTTTTAAAATTACATTTCGACGGAACGGTGGCACGGAAGATAAAATGGAACTGCGTAGGTTTTTACCTGAAATGAATAGATCATGTGAAGAGAGATACAATAATGTCTCATTTGGTAATAATTAGATCGAGTAAAAATATATTTTAAACACACGACTTGAGCCATCCTGAACTCTAAGGCAAGCAACGCTTATCTAACAATTCAAGCTAACGCGTTCCTAGTAATTCAAGTATATACATAAAAGGAAAGACGGGGTTTGAAGAATGTGGCACTAATTCAGTAATATCGGAGAATAATGGGAGAATGCTTCGCTACAATCTCTTGGGCAATTGTGACATATAATTTAAATGAAATATAGAAACAAACAATATATTTGTATTACAAATTGTAATGTTACACACATGTAAATAAATATGTGTAATTAGAGAAATTTCTAGTGAATGGTATGGAAAATTAAAAACGAATTCATTTAATTTTAATGAGAGAGCAATTTTGCGGGGAAAATGTTTTTTAAATGCATTTATTCCAAATCTATATATACTCTCTTGTATTCATTAACATTCAGTGTCTATTCGTTCCTCAGTCTTCAGTGTTTGGAAATGACTTTCAGAGGGGTCGCTTGGTCGAGCTCGCTTGCTATTAACTCGAACTTTGAAACCTTGAGTTCTTACAGAAGTTCCCGAAACTCATAAATAAGGCCATCTCAGACTTCCAGTAGTGACGCCCTACGCGTCGGATTGTGAGTTTACGCACGCCGATTAATAAAAATTAGTTCCCCTATGCAACTTAAGTGTCGGAGAGGCTGCGGTTCTTTGGGTGAATGGTGTAGTAGACATAGTAATATTTTGCTGAACCTAAATACGTGAGTTCGTATCCCAGCGTTGACAAAACTTTAGGGAATTGGAAACACTTCTGCGGGCCTTGTGTGGTATTTTAATATTGTTATTACATATATGTAATATGTATATGCATATATGCAAGGAACTACGTGCCGATGCAGCATTTAGTTTTAATTCAATTTTGTCTTTCGCTTTGTTTCCACTTTCATCGTAGCGGAAACATCGCTGAGTGATCGAGAACTGAACGATGAAAGTAAAGAATGATTATTCCTTATGAATTCTTTTATTAAAGAAAATATACTGTTACGAAAAAGTGGTTATTAATTTTTTTAATGTAATGAAAATTTACTCTGAATAGAATTATATAGAAACTTTTATTTAGAACATATATGCATTGCAAGTTCATCTACATTTGACAAATGTAGTTTGCAAATTTGCCCTAATTGCCCTAACGCATTTTATTAAATTTATGGACATTTCCAGTTGTGATCAGCGGGATCATTTCTGTTTGGAACTCTTCTCAGAGAAGAAAACTATTTTCCCAAACGTAAGCAAATCGAAATATACAAGTATTATGATGTTTGCTGAAGAACACACGGAGAAAGAGTAACCGATTAAATTTTTTATAAAAGCTTGTTTTTTTTCAAAGTAGAATAGATCTTTTGTGTGACTATCACAACTGATGATAAATTAATTTTAACTGATAATCAGTGGGTACGTATCTGTTTAATTATGTGCGATCGTTTTTCCAAGCTCTAGATTTTAATGGCATCAACTTTGAAAAGTGACAAGTATTCATACAAACAATATTTTCCAGGGTGGATTAAAACACTGTTCGCAAGTAGGAGTGAAAGACAATTAATTAGCTTCCATGTTATTCACTTTATCACGCTGTGTTTAAGACGTTGTCTCTACGAAGCGTTCTTCCGCCAATTTTGCCAATCATCGGATCACCTCTTTGCTTATATCTGATGGATGTAATTATCTTTAGAGCTTTTGTTTATAAAACGTGTTAATACTAATACTTTTACTTTGTTGTTGTTTTTTAAGGTCGCATCAACTACTCGGTCATTAGCGACCACTATTGGGAGTAACATTATGACATGATGATGATACGATATGGTGATGAGAGGCGGTGAAAGGACGAACACATACAACCATGCCCGAGGCGGGACTCGAACCCGTGACCCCACGGTCCAAGACCACTACGGCACTACTGCCTTACCAGTCTCGGCCACGGGACCCTCCCTTTCATTTTATTACACATGGTCTGCAAATAAAAAAAACATAGGATTTTTATACATTTTCTTATAGATTTCAACTTGGTAAAAACGAAAAAAAAAAAAATACTGCTGCCACCACAGAATTTACCAAAAATGTTCCATCTCGTCAGTTTTTTTGTTATTCTTAATTTTTTCTTTGTATTTAGCGTAAAATTCCTAATAAATTTAAACTTAGCATTCTGCTTTTTGTTTAAAAATGACCTTAAAACTAAGACTTCTCGTATTAATGGTATCAATTATAGCTGTACTTTGCAATATAAATGAAAACGTGATGCAACAGAACGGCACAAACTTTTCCGTATTAGTTTTCTAGTATATTTTGGTCTCGGCTAGCTATAACGGACTGGCCATATGCTCTCGCCAGCTGCCATCCATCGCCGCCCAAATTACGTTTTTTTTATAATTTTTTAATTTTTCGGTTTCGTAAATGTAGAACGGAAATATTATTTTACGAATATTAAAGAACAGCAAAACTTCGTCATAAATGGCAATTTTTTTAATAAAATTTGGAACCATTTTTAAGAAAATGGCGTTTAAGCGATACTCTAAACTCGAAATTTAAAGCTCTTTTTCACAGAAATTTTTTGAGTTTTCGAAAAATTTTATTTAAAGTTATAAGAAGCACTTTACCTCACTATTACAATAATGTTTACAAATTGCGGGAAATGTGACGTGAAAACAATATTTTCTCCAAAACGGCTCCAATTTTTTTCTTTAAACATTTGGTAAGGATAGTGCCTAATGTACTCTATAACATGACATATGAGCCATTCCACGTCAAATCGCACAAGAGTTGACACGATATTTTTTAAAATGCATGATATTTTTTTTCTTAAATCTGGACATCAAAAAAAGAGACACGTATTTTTTTATTTGCCTGAGAATTGATTATTTGTGTAGTTATGGCTGTATTAAATTTTGGAATTTATAGGTACTTCACGAAATAAGATCAATTATCTCTCCGAATGTATTAAATATAAAAATTTCTGGTTTGTGTCATTTAATACTTTGACATGTGTATTTTATTCCTATGTAAATAACTTTTTCAAAAATATTTTTTTCATTTTGAAAAAGGTATTTTTTTCAAAAAAAGTAAAATTTCTATATAAACTCGAGCAGATAAAAATATGAAAAAAATATAGGCGTGTTCCTTGTTCAATTTTCTATAAAATACAACAAGAACAAAAGTGGGCACTCTACACATACAGTTCTAAGAAAATCAATTGTAAGTATGAAGGCGCGCTCTGCCTACCCGTGCACTAACGAATTGTGTTCGACCAGTCTTTGATGCAAGTGCTGAAGAACTAAAAAAAGAATGACCGTCTACCTGATAAGGGTTTCAAGAGTTATTAGTATTTCAGATGTTCACTCTGCCCCCAGAATGTATGACACTGTGTCATACATATTTTTCTGGGTAACATCGTCGGTGACTTGCAGGTCATCTATGTTCTTATTGGTGACAGCGAAACGAATTGAAATACGAGCCATTCCACGTCAAATCGCACTCGAATTGACACGACTATTTAAAAAAAATAAATGACACGAATATATGGCATTCATTCTGGACATCAGAAAAAGAGGTACGTGTTTCTTTATTTACCTGAAAATTGTTTATTTGTGTAGTTTTGTCTATATTAAATTTTGAAAATTTACGCGTACTTTGCAAAATATGATTAATTGACACTCTGAATGTACTTGACATAAAAAATACTGGTTTGTTTCGTTTAATTTTTTGATATGTGTATTTTATTCACCTGTAAAAAAATATTTCATTAAAAAATTGTAATTTTTTAAAAAAAACGAAATTTTCTTTGTGAACTCTCTCAGATGAAAATTTGAAAAAATAGGCATATTTCTTGTTCAATTTTCTACAAAACATAACAAGAAAAAAGTGGGCTCTCAACACGTACAGATAAAAAATCTATTGTATGGTATTCGGGCGCGTGGTTCCTGCCCCTGCACTAACGAATTGTGTTCGATCAGTCTTGGATACTAATGCCGACGAACAATAAAAAGAATGGCCCTCTGCCTGATTTGGGTTTCAAGAAACATTAGTAAATCATATGTTTCACTCTTTCCCCAGAAGGGATAGGTGATAGCAAAACGAATGCTTTTTCTCGTGTCAGAAATGTCCTTCGAATTTTACTGCAGAGTCCCTTTGCGTCCTAGGGACGGGGTGCCATCCTGACCTTGCTAGTGAAATACAATCGACCACTTGTCAAGGGACATGGTAAAATTTTCTCAACATTAGTCGCAATACGCAATACTTATGAAGACAAGAGTGCTAGTATTTGTTCTGTGAATCGGGTATACACAGGATTGGGCAAAATACTTGAAAAATGTATTTCAGATACAAAATACAAAATACTTCGTCGAAAGTATTTTAGATACCAAATACAAAATACTTTCATAGAAGTATTTTAGATACAAAATACAAAATAGTATTTTAAAATACTTTTGAAAATACAAAATACAACTAACGGTGTTTTACACATAATATCTTCTATCCCATTTTTTTCTCTTTTAAACAATCATTCACGTTCAATAAAAGATCACATCACAGTTAAAATTGAATTATTAAGAATAGATAACTTTATACAAAAATGTTTCAAATGAAATTTTCAACCCGTTTCAGATATCCGTATGGGGTCATCCATAAATTACGTGACGCCAAAGGGGGAGGGAGGGGGGGTCTGAGGCAGCGTTACGCTGCTTTTCGTAGAGACAAGGAAGTGCGTTACAAGAGGGAGGGGATATTGAAAATTCTCGAAATTTGCGTTACGTAATTTATGGACGGCCCCGATCATTTATGATGTTCATATTTTAAGTCTGAAAGGTATCTTGTCCATGCTAAGAGCCGAAGGAATACTTGGGGTTTAAAGATCTCACCATGCGTTCTTCGGAGGTGATAGTTTGGGACAAATATTGCAGGTTATAGACAAATAATCAAGATACCTTTCAGACTTAAAGTATGAATGTACATCACAAGTGATATGGATATCTGATGGAATACCGAGGATTTTTAGGTTTTAAATGATGAATTTTAGGTGCTTAAAACAGGTTCTTTCAGCATCTGTTAGGCTTTTTAAATGGTAGAATATCCATTAAAAAAACTCGAAACGTACAAGAAAACTCACTTTTTGACCATTCATTATATTTCTCAAAGATAAGAGCATAAATCAATATTACGTAGAATCAGTATTGAACATTTTGCGATAATACTATTTATGAACAAGTTTGTTTATAGTTAGAATTATTCCTCACAATATTTTCACAATATATATATTTATTTTGCCTCACAATAAATTACTAATACAAGTTCTCAAGAGAAAATGGATGTTTCTTATCGGTCAAGATCACTTTGCCTTCGGGGAAATTCAATCGCTTTATCTTAGAAACGGAGGAAGCTTCTCCACAAAGTCAGGAAGTAGTGGCCTGGAGACTTTTATCGCTAGATCCTTGTCCGGTATATTCATTTCTCGCTCTCTTACAGGCGACAAAATGAGACAAGGGGATAAAAAGGTACAAGAGGACGAATGCAATTTCGGTTGTTAAAAGTAACTTACAATTAATATCATTAAAGACCGGATTCCCGTGTAGTTGCATCTTTTGTTTGGTAACTTAAAATTGGATGAGACCTTGACAGAAATTTGAATCATGAAACGGACGTTATTTTAATACGAGTTTTATTTTGCACGATATTGCACGTTTTAGGTAATGCTGCCAGAAAATTGCAAATGTTAGGATTTTACTGGACGAATTTGCATGATTCATAATTTATTGCTTAAAATATAATTTTTATATTATCAACTTGTTTTAATGTATGTTTTTAAAATGTTTTATTTAAGAAAAAGTTTTGATGTCATAACCCAGTATTGCATTCGCGTAGTCTGTGAAACCGTGTAATATGTATTAATTCCGCATTTTGTTGCCCTGTGAGCGTCTATACATTTCATAATGCCTATTATCTAATTAAAATTTCTGACAGTGAGCTACTGCAGCACGAATATGCGATGTTACCACGAACTAGGTCCGCGGCCCTTGGTGTCGGCCGCTCAGCCAACGCTATGTTCGGGGTTCATCTTCTCAATCGGATCATATTCGCTGTGTCAGTCTTCGCTGAACTTACCAACACGAGACTGCATGCGCGAGTCACATTTGACCTTACGTTCGGGCGCGAAGCTTGGTGGCAAGCGCACTGCGTTTCAAATTCATCGAAGTTCTCGGAACAGATTATGCTCTGGGAAATCAAAAGAGAATAACGTAGTTTTGACCGCTTTTAGCTGCGTGCACACGTACGCCAGAGTGAGGCTCGGCACACAGATGAATGTAAATGTAGAACGAAACTTTCCCTTTCTGAAACATAGATTGATAAAAGATAAAATAATTTCTCAGAAAATAGTTTAGAAATATACAAAATTGTGCCAGGCGGCTTAGTTCATTGGTCAGCGTGCTTGCTTTCCATGACGCGACCCCGGGTTCGATTCCCGGTCGAGCAAGTGTACAGTATAGTGTGCGTTTTCCTTGCAATGTCCGAGTATATGTTGCTGTGTGACGATGAGAAAACTCACTTTTCAGGTTGAGAAGACCAGAATACAGTGCAGGGATGTCTTTGTGCTAACCACACGTACCCCCTTAGCCCATGGACGCGAAGCCGGAACGCTGCTGGAAGGCCCGACGCGGGCCTTCGCCCGTACGCGGGCTGTCGCGCCAAGCACAAACATAATTGTAACTTCGAATGAAAACAATTAAGAACATTTCTTCTGTATCTTAATTATTTTTGAATTATGAAGGTTTATTTGTTTTTTTCATTTTTTGTATTTTTATGCTAAATTTATTTTTTGGGCGCATAATATTGAAAATGTCAAATATGGTTTGATTAAACAATATGTACAATCTTATAATAAAACACAAAAATCATATTTCAATCGTCCTAAATATCACATCCCAGATATAAAATAAGTTGATAAATGGATTAACTGGAGTTTTTAGGCTTCTTAACACTGTTTTGCAAAATTTTGATATTTTTATTGCATTTTTTGCACGTTTTGGTGTTTTTATTGAAGTTTTAGGGAGTTTTACTGCACGAAAATCCGATCTTTAAATATCATCCTTGTCTGTTGTGCCGTCACGAAAGAAAAAAGGTAAAAGAAGCCATTGACAAAAGAAATTAGGCAAATTAGTCTTATTTTAGGTTTTTAAATGTAAGGCACAAATGGGCACAAGTAGGCATTAATGTTGAAATACTATTTTAGGTGCTACAAAATTGACGGGTTTTAGTTCAAATAAACTTAAAATGTATTTATAAAGCTTCATTTGGTACAAGGTACCCAGGAAAAAAATAGATTTTAACCTAAATATACCATAACGAAATATCAGCTCTTAAAAACAAAGCAAGCACAAGTTCCTGATCACTGCGCACAACCACAGGGCCACGAGGCACACACATGGGCAGCACTCGTTCTGGCAAGCGGAGCCCTGCTCTCCGAGAAATTGAATCTGAGCTCGCGATTACAGCCACGGTGTAAGAAATATATCTTACACCGTGATTACAGCGCTCCTACGGTTATCTCCGGTTGAACCGACGACGGAGGGAAAAAACGTAATCGGAGGAATCGGAGGTCCGGTCGCACACGTCCACGTGGCGGGACCCTCTCCATTTACTGGCCCAATCAATGTTTGTGACGGATTAAGAAAAAGTATTTTTGTATTTTGAAAATACAAAATACTATCAGAAAGTATTTTCGATACAAATACAAAATACATGTTTAAATATGTATTTTCGATACAAAATACAAATTACAAAAGTATCGAAAATACGTATTTTAAATACAAGTATTTTCGATACTGCCCAACTCTGGGTATACATTGTGCAACATGAGTGACGATCAGCGTATGAGATAGATGTTTCAATGCATTTAAACTTTCTGAACACGATTTTTAAAAAAGAAAATCTCCAAGACGCGTAAACCACGATTTACTGGTGATTTTACAGGAGTCATTAGATTGGCGAATTTGTGATTCATTTCGGAAGAAAGGGAATCGGCTTCCAAAACGGCCTTTTCTTAATGAAGATAGCGTCGAGATCAGTGTCTCCTGTGGCATTAACTAAAGTAGCGGAACGTCCAGTGCAAAAAATGGAAATCAAGGAAGTGACAATTTAAGCTCTTCAGATAGTTCGTCAAGTGTCAGCGAAATGAATAAAGAGAAGATAAACATGATTTTAATTGCAATAGGAGAAACCTTCGCCAAGAAAAGAAAATTGGAACAAAATGGCATCCCCATGAGAAATTTTAGAAAGTACAAAGTGCCAACGCAGATAATTTTTTTCACATTGAAGATCCATCGACGTCCATCGAAAAATCAGACAAAGATACTATTTAGTAACTTATCGATTACTTTCACTCAACAGATGACATGACGTTGAAAATTTAAATTTTGACAATTTTTGAAACTTGGACATACAATAAAATTAAACGACTTTTTGCAGCAAGAAGAAAGCTGGCTGAAGAAAATGGAACTTTGTCCAGAACTGAAGTAAATAAGAATACGAAATTAGCGATTTGAGATTACAATAGGTGATTTGTTCATAGCATTATATTTGTGAGTACATATGCTTTAAACAAAGTCAAATAAAGTTTCTCAAAAACTCAACTGTTTTCTGTGAACCCAAACTCGTAATACCGCATTTTCAGAAACGCTCAAATGCCATTTTCTGATAAATGGATCCATATTTTTTTCCATACTTTTCGAACGGATAGTGCTAATTGCACTCTTTAATATGAAGCGAAGTTCAATTTGGGGTATCTTTTCGATTTAAAAAAAATATTTTTTTGGAAACATCTCTCACACCCTCAATATGCACATTTCCAGCAATTTGTAAACACTGTTGTATTTGTAAGTTGGTGTACTTCAAATGACGTCTGATGATGTTTTTCGAAAATTCAAAAATTTTCTGTCAAAAAGAGCTTAAAATTTCGCATTTACAGTAGCGCTTAAACGCCATTTTCTTAAAAACGGCTCCAAAAGAAAATTGCCAGTTAGAACGAGATTTTACTGTTCTTTAATATTATTTAAATAATATTTCCGTTCTGCTATTAGGAAATCGAAAAATGAAGAAACTTAAAAAAAAGTGTACTTTGGGCGACGAAAGATGGCCGCTGGCAAGAGTATGTGTCAAGTCCGAATAGCTAGCCTGAGACCAAAGGAAATAGAAAGCTAATACGGTAAAGTATGAGCCATTCTGCAGTACCACTACTTTTTTTTATAAATCTAAGTTCTATAGATCGATCTATGAAGATTACATTTATTTTATTGGATTTCGTATAAAATACTTCAACGCTTATTGGGAGTAAACTAGTAGTAGTACAGAGGTAAAAGACTTCCGTGTTTCCTGCCTACAAAACTGAATTGACATTAATTTTTGCAAACGTATTGTTGCTTTCAAGTTTTTTAAAATATGAAATGTGTTGTTATAAGAAAAGTGTGAGAAGAGCGAATGAATGGCTCAGTGTCAAAGTGTTTCTCTAGGACTCAGGGAGCAGCGGGCTCAAGTCCTAGTCTTCGTAGCTTTCTTTTTCATTCTACATTACAAAAAAAATCACTAAATTGCAAAATTATATATTTGTCTTGTCAAAGTTATGTTTAATGTAAGCAAAATTCACGATTGCGAAAAAAGAATGCAAACCAGCAATTCTAAAATAATGGTAATAGGCTGTCTGGACGTGCGGCATTCAGATCAAAATAATATGATCTTAAATTGCATTCTTCGCAGTACTTCCGTGTTGTCGATTCCAGGTCAAAATGAGATAAGGGGCTCTGCGGCGTTGCCGTTTTGTAAGAAAGAAAAATCAATATTTTTACTCGCGGCTAAGCAAATTGAACTACTCCGTTTTCATTATTCGACATGGCTCACCATAGCCAAGCCCTACGAGAGCGAATGTCTTCCTTGTATTTCCTAGAATAAGAGATTTAGGAATAAACAATTAATATAAAAAAATTCTAATCAAATTTGGAGAATAAAAAACAAATATTTCATAGAAAGATAAAAAGCCCTTTTCACGGTCACCTTGTTTTAAAATCAAAATAATATATTTACGCTATGGAAAAATTTTTGTAATACAGTTAATTTGACAAAAACAAATCACTGATAAGCAAACCAATTCCGGGCAAGCACCGGATTCTATCCTGTAGCCTAGGGTTCTGGAAGAAAGGATTCTTCCACTGAGCCAAACGAATACACCTTTCAATTTCTTACATAAACTAAGGTATTTAAATTGCTTGTGTAGTTATTGTGCGAAATTGCGGACTACGTTTAAAATGGCTCCAATATATTTAGACAATTACAAATAATTTTGGTGTGCGGCATCTTCTATAAAACGGAATTAAAACTTGAATTACAGAAATACATCTCACTAACTAGTCCTACTTTAAGGGAGTCCCACTAACTATTGACCATCCCCAAAACTTCTAAACGGTTCCCAATATCGAAATACAGTTTTCTCTCAAGAATGTATAATCATGGTTCAAGACAAAAGAGAAATGGTGTAGAGATATTGTTTGAAGTATTTTAATTGTGGAGAAATTAAATAATCTTTAGTTTTTCTTAAGGGAACCATATATTTTCTCACTAGCAATAGATAGATCATAAGAGGAATGCAATGATGTAACATATGCTAATATTTTATAGTATTTTGTGTATAAAATTATACTATTCTGACATGAGATTTTAAACGAAAGTGTAGTTTTTCCTGTAGCAGCCGTCGCAATTGTCGGGAAGGTGTCGCGGCCTCTCCCCGCCAAAGTGAAGGCGCCGAGAAGGTAAACTTCCGCAAAGGTGGCAGATGCAAGGGTTGCTACAGGAAATCTCCAGTATTTAATTTAAAATCACATTCAGAAAGTATATTTTTGTACTCAAAATACTATCAAAACATTAATATATGTTACATCATTGCATTCGTCTATTTATGATCTCTCTAATGCTAGTGAGAAAACACATGATTGCATTTAAAAACTCAAAGGTGATTAAATTTCTCAAAAACTAAAAATATTTCGAACAATATCTCTACGGACAAATTGCTTTCCCCATGATTCCGCATTGTTGAGCGAAAACTGCATTTCGATATCGGGAACCGTTTAGATTTAGTAGTTAAGAGGGTGGCCCTTAGTTGGTGGGTCTCCCAGTATATTGCTTGGATACACACACAAAAACTGTTTTTTTTAATTTATTTATTTATTTACGTCAAAAACAGTTAAAATCTGCGTGTGACGAGCTATGGGGAGAAGTGAATTTTGTGCATGTTTTCATAATTCTGTGGTCTCTATCCTAAACCATATTCTAGTCGAATTTTAAATACAGAAAAGAGAGGTTTTTTTCGAGTTTTGTTGACAAAATATTCGCTGACAAAAATGTTGAACAGATAATACAAAGAATAATTCAGTTTTAAACATACCCCAACAAAAAGTAGCGGTTTGTTTTGGTTTAAATTCTTAATGAACTGTTGTCCTACAATTGAACTTCTTCTGATGAATGGGTTCAACGTGGAAATGAATTCCAGTCGCTAGAAATCTTTGTTGATGCGTGATTCCCTTCCCGAGGAAACTTCTTTAATGCATTTCTGTTGATGGTGAGCATTTTATTTTACATTTTCATAGGTAGGTTTTGACGGTCTACGGACTATATAAAAATAATTTTATTTTTGTAAAAGTAACAATAATAGCACAATATATTAAAATCCTTCTTCCTTGCAATTTACCTATATATCGCGCATGCGGGCGGTGTTTGGACCTGCCCTAACAATTGGTTTGAATTTTCTTTGTTCAAAATTCTCCTTGATATATTAGTAAAAGTGCAGGGCAACAGTCATGCATAAAATATATTTCAGAAGAGTAGTTCTACAATACACATTTTGTTTTCTTTTTATACATTTGTTATATTCATGAATGAAGGAGGAAGTAGATTAACAATAAAGAATATTAGAAACTTGTAGCTAATCTATGTTCTGTTTAATTATCTCAAGATATTACTGTAAAAGATCTTAACCTATTGATCCCTTGCCTTCTACTTGAAATGTTTTAAAATGTAGGCTTGTTTCTGTCGCCGTTACAAATTAAGGTCAATGCTTGTTAGGTCTGAAAATGGCCTTTAATATTTTCTTTCTTAAGCTGACAGTTTCTTACATCGTTCTTTTCGACTTTTTTATAACATTGATGTCCATTTCTAAGCATTCCCTGCCATGATTACATTATTCACGCATACATCCCATCACTTTCCTACCACTGCAGTCTATAGGTCGCCGCACCGCGAAGGCCAAGTGTCCCAAAGGCGATCGCCGCACTGGCGTCTCAAGGCAAATATTTCCCGTACCAACAACTGTTCATAATTTCAAATCAAGTTTAGGTAAAATATTTGTTACTCTATATTTCTTTTAAGTTAGTAACAACTAAGAAATTGTATTCCTCTTCAAATAATCTAATCATTTCAGTAAAAAATCTATGTAGTTCTATTAAAAAATAAAATATTGTTCAATTTCTGCAAAATTAAAAATGTTTCAAAGAATATCTCTGCTACACAACACTTGTATCGTGGATTAAATGTTAAAATTATCTATATTCAAACTTGGCTAGTTATTAATTATTATTAATAAAAATCGAAAATATATAGCACCAGAATGTATCACTAGGGTGTTTCGAAATAATTCCTTACATCGCACTGCGAATTTCGGCAGCAGTCTCGTATTACCGTCTAATATTTTCTGCAATTTTGACGGTAATATAGAAATAGATGGAATTAAACCTTTCTTCTGGTTAGCTCAAACAGGTACTTCAAAAAATCAAGAAAACAATCCGATAGATAAACTTCTTGATAAAAAATTTTTAATTAGTAATAATATAGTATGTGCCACCGCTCCATCAAAATGCATTTTTCAAAATAATTTGTTTATAATAGATTTCATCACTAGACGATAAAGATACCGGCGTGCAGTTGGCACCATTGACTGAAATATAGACAAACACGCAGTGAAATTTTACTTTCACATTCGCAGGGCAACAATTTCGGCGTTTTGATAATTTATTTATAACGCAGACAAATTATAATATCGGAACGATAGTTCAAACAAAGTATTAAGAATTCAAAGAAAATGTTGAAAGATAAAAATGAGCAATAGTTCATTTGCAGCAATTTTTATTGATTTGCCGTTAAGTCAGAAATCGTTAATACAATATAATCGGCGGAAAGCGAGACACTGCAAAACGAACTGAACCATATACTTGACTGCAAAGAGCGACCGGATTGTCTGTACAACAAATGAGGGTTGGCATCAGATGCTAATTTCTTATAAATAATTGCGTAAGGAAAGGTGATAGCGCGATCGGATTGCGGAATTTCGCAACTTGTTGAAAGACAATTGAGATGAGAGAGTAAAGAAATATTGCATAATTTGTAAATTTATAAACAATTTCCAATTTTTGCAATTCTAAAGTAGGAAGAGTTTTCTGATGGCTCAGAACCGAAAACTGCGAATTAAACATTTTGTAACAATTAACAATTTTATAAACAATTTCAACATGTGCGTTATTTCTGCGGAAGAGTGTGCCCAAATTGTCTCTAAGTTCAATATCGCAAAATAACAGTTTTGACCAGAGATGCAAATTGATTGCTTAATATCTAGTTTAATTGTTGCTTTAATAATAAATATACACTAGGTCTGTGAATTTTATTGTCTTTTATTGAAATGGTTCCCTAGAAATTTTCTATCGAATGCAGAAAGACAGTATTTTGCAATTTTTGCAACTATTAGAATCACTTATGAACACTTGAAAATGTGCAATTATACTTTTTTTATGGAAAAAATCTTGACATTTGATAAAGTTCATGGATTGTGTATAAACAACAATATTGGAATTAGAATGCGTATAAGAAAGTAATTTGTCTAAAATTAGTGTTATTTTATCTCACATCAACGTAATTTCTTCAAAAAGAATTGTGTTAATAGTGGTTAAATGTATATGTTCATATATATTTGAATAAATTTACTTTAATGCTCGTAAAAGTGTTTCATTCCTTGTATTTTTATTTGAAAATATTTTCACATCGAAACTAGCGACGCCCGCCATTTTGTACGACGTAAGTTTGTTAAGGCACTCCCCCCTGTGTTGAGATTGACTGCGTAGGTTTGTGAGGCTCCGCCCGCGACGTTTCGTCATGACAAGGGCTGCCCAAGCCGTGCTCAAGCTGAACTTAGCCGCAGACGGCTGCGATCAATTTTTGTTTCCAAAACTGTACCAAAGTTTAGTCTTATTACCTTACACGTATACATTTAAATGTTTTTCCAACCATTTCTTTGATGCAATACATTTGTATTGAATTGTATATATGAACTTGGCGCAACATCCCGTGAACGGGCTCAGGCCTACCGGCGACGTCCCTGCCTCGCGGCCATGGGTTAAGAGGGTACGTGTGGTTAGCACGTTGACACCTCACGCCATATTCGGTCTTCTCAGCATAAGAAGTGAATTTTCTCATCGTCACACAGCAACATATACTGGGACATTGCAAGGAAAACGCACACTAGTCTTGCCTCGACTGGGAATCGAAACCGGGGTTGCGTACTGGGAAGCGAGCACGCTGACCAAGAGCTGCCACGAGGCATGTAATACATTTCTTAGTTAATAACACCATTCACATTCTTTGTTATAAAAATGCTGCAAAAATACAGCACCGGCAGCGTATAAGTGACTCTGACAGTTCTCTCGCCGCGTGCTGTGGTACGTCTTATGACCAGCTCTGAAGGAATCCGCTTGCGAGGATTTGTTTACTTTCTTACAGCCAGCCTTCCGCATTGCCGCGCATCTGACTCACACGAAGTTGCAGAGGAAATAAGATTCGTCTTTGACGAAAGTTATGGACATGATATCAAGACGTGTCATACCCTGTTAGTAACTGTTAATGTTTTGAGATTTAATTCATCGGTGATGTAGGTTGTGCCATGTGCAAACTGATGTGTGGCAACAGCGCATTCAACATTCGCTTATGCGCTGCCGATACTGTAATATAATTGCAATTCTCTTATGTTAAACGCAACCAAATCCGTTGAATCATAACTTAAACGAGACTGACTGTGAAACTTTTTTCATCCTAAAAATTGTGTATCATGGAAATACATCACTTTGGAAATAAGCTCTTCAACTAGATACGTGTCTAACTCACCAACGCAATGAACAGGTTCAGGAAATGAAGGTAGTGGTGTCTGCACACATACAATACGTCTCCACTTCACATTAATACAGTTTATTCTGGTTTTTGAAGATAAATAAAATAAAAATGAATAAGCAGTATGCTAGAAAGCGTATGCAGATATTCATTATCTGAAAAACAGTGGCAACAATGAAATAAATATAAGTAGATTTAAAGAATTGTTTCACAACGATAACAGTGAATACTCCGATAACGGTGAATGTACAAAACAACTTATAAGCCATTCTCATCACTTGTATGGGGACACTGATGACGAGGAAAATCCTCAACACGTGTTTTTAATATTGTAATGTGAATAACATTCGGAAATATACAATTTTTTTTCGCAGAAAAACGTCAGTACAACAAAGTCAGCTTTCAGCTTTGTGAAGGTCACTCAGTTGTAATCCACCTACTCGTGGCGACGGTGATTTCCAAGAAAGGTTTGTAAAATAACATAGTGCCCTCAATTTTTATTCAAATTTCCTTTAAACTAATTTAATGGGGATTCAAATTGAAAATTAACAGGACCTGTATAAAAACGCCCAATGCCGGAAGGCAGCACACAAAAAATTTAATTATACATGTCATATCAATTATTTGCAGAATAAATCTATTTATCAATCAATCAGTGTATCTCTCTACCTAACCAATGGCCACTGTCGTGACATTTTTTTCCTTCTCATATTATACTTTTGTACGCACGGAGTTATAATATACGTGATGTAATAGTACATTATGAAACGATGATGTAATGATGGGTATTAATACTGTGATAGTACGATACGAATGAGGAACAAGCGAGTATCGTAAACTTCACACGAGTGTTTTAATACCCATTACATCGAGTTTCATACGGTACTTTTTTACGTCTTATGTTAACTTTCATAAGTTAAACTTCTCCACTGAATCGTTTCGTAGCAGGAGACATGCAAGATTCAGTCAAGGCCACCTAGCAGACACCTCTCTACCCGTAGGTGGCTTTGTTTTACCCGAGCGTCGGCGAGGGTTTATAAAAGTTGGGGCAATAATATTCCGACGTCAGTATTTTCGCATTTTCTCTCATTCCTGGAAACGTCAATACCACCAGAAAAAAAACACCATTCACTTAATATTTTAGACTAAAGAATTGGCCGGTTTTTAAGCACAATCACACAGCAGCAGCAAATAACACAAAATGACTTGCGTTCATATCTGAAAGTTCTCTGCAGTAACTACCACTGCGCTAGTCAAATAGAATCAAAGTGAAATTATTATCGTCTCCTGTATTATTTCAGTAGTATACCTTTGGGTTCCGGCTCTCACACGCAACCAATCTGTATAAATGAGGGCTCCAAAGAAAGAGAATTTCACGGAGACTTAACGAATTCTACTTTGACTTTAAAAATATAGATGCTTTCTTTAAAAAAAACACATCGAAATATTCATGTAAAATGCAACCCGCGTCACATGTCAACCTATATCGGCAAATAACTCATAAACGAAGCGTTTTAGAGCATTAAAAAGTAAAATTTTGAGGCTAAAAGCCTCAAAGAAACTGTTTTCACACCATAATCTACAAGATGAGACATTCCCCGATCCATTCAATTAACTTTTCTGTTCCACGCTTCAATACTATCAAGGCCACCTCAATATTTCAGTCCTTCCTGCTGGTAGCAATTTTTGTGGCGACTCGCTTAGTAGGCTTAGATTCGACAATCTTTATTTACGCTTTCTGTTAACACCGTAGTTTGTGCAGTCTGACGAGGTTTATTTGCATAATCATTAATTCAAGATTTGCTCTCCAGCAACAATTAGAAGTACTATTATAGTTGCTTGATACCTATACCTATGAAGTGTGTTTCTTATGCGTGTAGTGAAACTATTCAATTAACGTTTTTTCATGGTCTATAAGTGCTGTGTACTTAATTGTGGAAGGATGTGGGTGTTCAGTGAAGAGTGAAGACTGTGTTTGTGTTTTACCCGTACCAATATTATCGTTATCATTCGATGAAATTTTCAAGTCAACGGGTTCAGACACACAGCTTTCTCAAAGTAAAAGCTAATATTTGTGTGACTATCACGAAAAACTAATACCTAATTGACAAAGAATATTGAATAATTACTTCAAATGTCTTTAAGTAAGTGTTGGGAATTGTTCCAAGCAAATTCTCCATGATATTGAATAAATAATTATTGAAAATTTCTTTTACACATTCATTGCATTGTTTTTTTATTTTTATTTGTAATTGTGTTAGTGCATTGCAAGTTACCTTTATAGATACAAATAAAAGTATAGTAGTATAGATAGTAGTAAGTAGTATAGATACAAATAAACACGTTTCGTTACCTACTTTCCCTCTTAGAATGAAAATAGAAGGATAGGGATGTGTGTGGGGTCTAACATGCGAGAGTTTTCGCACGGGTATATATACGCAGAGGTAGTAGGGGAAAACTTGTGCTATGGCACAACACAAAGAACAAACTTTTTAAGTAGATAAAGTAAAATAGCTTGAAATAAATGGAGAACAAAAATCAAAACGCGCTAGCCTACAATACTACGTGAATCAATTAAAAAACAACTAAATTTAAAATTATAGAAAGAATAGTGCAAGTCACCCGACAACTGCCAACGATCGCAGTCCAAACGCACGATTTAAATGTTGGCGACATCTGGAAGTATGTACACTAACGCCCAACTGCAAACTATATTGTACATAAAACACCGTTTGATATTAAACTAAAGGTGTCGGTTCGTTAAAATGCAATAAAATATTAAAAATGCAAACATAGTTTGAGCAACATTCCCATGTACCGAAGTGGGCTTACTAATGCCTACTAAATTGTTTCTAATGCTAACAAATGGCATTTAGTACTCAAAGGTGAGAATTTTAGGTTGATTATTTTTTGGCTCGGAATTGTTTTTCTTGAGGTACGTAAGGACGCAGAAAATAATTCAATACTTTTTAGTAAACAAATAATTTTTCAATTTTCTCACCCCAGCAAGCTGGTACCATGACTCTCCAAAACCCACTCGGTTCTTCATAACAAATCAAGGAAAGTTAAATAATATTGCAATGAGTAGGTCTGTTCTTGCCCGATCCGGTATTTTCTCACTACTTTACTTGGCTTTCTCAAGAGTACCTTTTCTATTATTTGACTATCAAGGAAAGCGAAAAGCTAACTCTCAAGGAAGATTGAAAATTATCTTCACATGTTTTTAAAGAAGTATGAATTATTCCAATAACATCTCTCTATAATGTTGAATAAACTTTAATTGAAAATTTGTTTCAAACATCAATTGCATTGTTATTTGGTTTGATATTCTGTAAGTACATTAGTAGTTCCTCTCCTTTGTGGAACGGATAGACAAATGGATAGGGAAAGGGTGGGATTTAACATGCGAGAGTTCTCGCACGGGTACGCTAGTCCAATTTATTATAAATAATATTTCACTTTAAAAATTACTACGAATAAAAGAAATGAAAACTGAGAAGCATAATATAATACCATACATAATTAAATGCAATTTTAATATACACATTCGAGCGAAACATTTACTGCAATGAATTTCAATGATTAATGAAGTGACAACACTTGGTTTGTAAGCGTCTCTGTGATAGGTCAAAAACCTGTATCATAATGAAAACTGTATCGAAATGACTATCATTATGCAAATGATTGCAGCCATCCAATGACAGCGTTATACAATGGGAGTAGAAAAAGAAAGTGATATTCTGTGGCGAAAAGACTTAATTTCAGAAAAGTGGTGAAATATACAGAATAAATGACAAATTTACATTACAAGAAATTTCACGGTCGCCAGCCGCAAGTTTAATTGAGACAACAATAAACATCCTACCTTAATTCCTTTTATATCAAATAAAATTGGCAAGGAAAATTTATTTAAAGACTCATCAGTCTGAGTCACACCGCATGGATCCTAATAGATGGTCGGAGAAAAGCATACAAATCTCCTAAGCATCAAAATTATGCAGACTAAGAAGTAAAGCTGGAAAGGTAACCTTGTAAGTAATACAGTCTCTAGAAACAGTTTCTTCAAAGTAAACCAACATTCCAATAAACAATACATTAAGAAAACAATACCAATTTATTCAATTAAACAGAGTTCAAAAATCTCCTTTAAACAGAATTACAATAGAATATTATCAAAATTGACAGGCATATGCCTCACTACAAAAACAATATTAAATTATCAGTTAAAATACAATCAGTGCTGATTAAGCAAAATCTACAACAAATGTGCAGGTTGACAAGCTAGAAGAATTACATAATTAATCCACTTCAGGATTCAACAACAGAAACAGCCCTACTAAACCTTGTCAATGAAAAATTGGCAGAACCTCCTTGAAACAACTCTCTTTAAACAGTAAGTGCTAAGTTGCAACGGCACACGGAATAAGTTTCAATCAAATGACAAACAGTCCAAATCAATACACATTTCAATTTAATTAATACAAATTAGCTTTGTTCATGGATACCACTCTTGGTGCTCACATCCAGAAATTCCTGAATAAATTTCAGAACCAATTTGCTTACAAAACACTCTTTTTTATGCTACATTACCTATTCACTCTGCTTTTCGTGTACAACAGACACGCGAAAATACTACCAAGAAAACCTTGCTGTTCAAACAGCAAGGACGAAGCCTCCAAAACGGCCTTGTCCTTCAAAATGCGGCCCTTGCCGTTTCCCGCTTGCCAATGCTCAGCCGCACGAACCAGTTCGTGGAGCTCAAACGCCTTTGGAGAGCCCAAATAGCACTTTCAAGATGCACGGATTAACAGCTTCCCTAGGGCATCACGCGTTGTTTTCTCACCCAGGCAGCCCTTGCGGTCCACCTGGCGACACAAACAAAAGCACTTTGCCCAGCAAGAGTCCCGAGGTCTCTCTGGAGTGCGCATTTCTCTGAACATTCAAAAACACAATAAGAAAGTCACAAGAATACAGGGTAGTTCTAGCCACAAAGTTAGCTTCCCAAAGAACACTTAAAACACAAGAAATGTTTTGTAACACGAATTAAGCAAAATGAACTACATGAACAATATATTAACATAAGCAAACCTGTGAGCACCTTAAATACCAAAAATTCACATTAAAACATCAGTGAACCCATTAACAAAGACACCGATTAATTAATTATAATTCCCATCTAGGGAATTTTGCGTCAAAGCGTCCGCGCCTTAGCGCTTCCAAGTACTTACATACAAATCTAAAATCAATAAGGAGAAAGTTTTTACGGCACGATGCCCAGGCCTAACTCATCGCAGACTAGACAAAGAAACTTACACTACGCCCTTGGCGTATTTATGCATTCTGACAACCATCATTGCGAGGGACTACATCGTGTCTAGCGCTGAGTGTTTTACGACAATAAACTGGACTACAACGTGACTGCAGCGCTAAGACCTCTTGGTAGAGTATTCAGATACCAAGACAGAAAAACCTATACATGCTACCATAGAGTAAAGATGTATCCTTAGTCTATGATGCTACATAGGATTTTCATGTCAAAGTATCTTTATATGTCATGGAATACAAAATGTCAAAAAATCTTTACGTAACATGGTGCATAAAGCTGAGTGACAAATGACATACTGAATCATGGAACTTCTAAAGGTATGTAAACTATAAGTCAATAACAAAAATTTAATACACTGAGATATGTTATTTCAAAATATGACTTATACATAACAATACAATAAGATGGTAGGTACATTGTATCTTTACAAAGGTTGTTTACAAAGATCTTATGAGTACAGATGAGGTTAAACATCATTAATCAATAAAAATATATAAAGAAATATAATAAAAACAATTAAATAACAAGCTATTTCACTTAATTTAAATAATGAAGTTTGGTGATTTATACAGAAAATACCTGTTTGTGGCCACAAACTTCAATATTATTTCAATGATTTAACAAAACGAGCTGCATTTAAAAACAATTATGCTTTCCTGATACAGTTAAACGATACTTTTTGCACTTATTTACTTAGTAAATTGCTTTCTCTAATAATAATGAACTCATAATTCACGTCCTGGGGAATCCTTAATAAAGAAAAAGTGTTTTCTTTCCAAACCATTCCCATAATTTTTACCTATTATTATAATAATAAAATCATATGTTCCCCTGTCGATCTAGACCGACTCAAAGCCCTGCATTTTTGAAACCAATTCGTTTATTTTTTGAGGTACTATACATGTAGCCAATGGAGAATTTTCAAAATTTTCTCAGAAATTACTCCATGATTTCCAAGAAATGTAAAAATAATGATATACTGTAATAAGGAGGCATATGTACCGTTTTCACTGTTATCTCTGAATTTTGAAAATTCTTGAAAACTGCAAACGTTTGAAATGTTTTCGTCTACCTCGTTCTATTACATTTTTAAAGATAAAGGTTTATACACATGAAATTTGTTCCGGACAATTAGTTCGTGAATTAATGTCATATAAATTTTTTTGAAAATATTAGTTTTAGTGTAATTTTGAGTAAAAAAGGCAACATGAAACATGCGTTATTACAACCGTACATACTTTCTCACAATTTTGGAAACAGTAACGTAATAGTGTAATATTGCAATATTGCAATTTTTCCCTTACTAACACCTCAGCTGTAACTTGACAAAGTCCAAATGAACTAATTCAAACGAAGTGTCTGTGCTGCATATCTGTCTTTATTTCGATAGTCAGAGTAGTAATTTCTTAATTTTACAAACATAAATATATTACTGTTACACTGCACGTAACACATTACACAAAAAATAATTTCACACAAGCTTGCCTTGATTATATGGAAGTGAGCTGCCAATTTTTGAATACCATAATCAGCGATAAAAACTACTTTAAATAAAAAGTGCATTTGTTAATTCCATTAGCAAGTTACATCTTTTTTTTTCAGAGCTTTCATCCAGTCGACAACTGGTTATCCTTTATGTCCCGATGAAACACATATTCAACCATACACTAAACACCAACCCATCTGCAGACTCCTCTGATCTCGAGTTACCAGAACGCGAGGCCCTCCGCGACAACACATACATGAGAGACAAGGAACAAACAACTAAACCCAAAGGGATTCTCGAACCCGAGACCTTTCAGAGCGAAGGGTTGAGTCGGTACAAGCTCTTAGCCACCTCGGCCAACTAGGTCGGCAAGTTACATCTATTATCTTCTTTAAATACAGTTTCTTTCTTAAGAATATTACGTACATCATACGATGAAAATGACTGTCAACAATGACAAAACTCTCAGGAGTTTCCTCCGGGAAGTCTTTTTGCGAACTGACAGCGCCTCTAACGAAGCGCGGGAAATTCGAATTTACAATTTCGAAATTTTTGCAGTTTTCGAAAATATAGAGAATGCAGTGAAAATTGAACTGGCACCACTCTCTTCACCGTACTTTGAAAAAAAAATGGATATACATGGAAAAAATTAAGAAAAAATTGAAGCTACCTGATTAAAACAATGAGGCTTCCTATACCAACTTTTTTGGTCTCATTATTTTTCCTGATCCGTTTCATGGTCCATGGAACGGGCATGTGCTACGCAATGTTCCAATACAAAGGTAATCAAAGATAATAATAAACCCAAAATTAAAATGAAGAATGGTCCTTGCAAATGTATTATAGTCAAAACTTGAGTCGAAGGTTCCTGACGTACAAGACTTGAACCCAAAGGTCCAGCTTTTTCGGTCAAATTGTTCCACCAAACATTCGTAAGAGAACTTTCTATCATGCCAAATACATAAAAGTTCCACCATTCCAGAAAAGGACTACCTTTCGTAAAATAATGCGCCACGAAACCCTCCACCACATTGTCAAATATATGAACGCGAGTACGCCCTGGTCCTTCAAACGCATACTCAACGAATGGCAAGTCAAAAGGCATCGCTATGTCTCGAGAAAAAGCCACTCGATTCAAGCAAGCAAGTACGTCATCGCAAAATACTGACCTATTAAGAAATGTGTAGTAGATTGGCTCAACAGGGGCAAAGTCAGATAATATTTGTATATAGTCTATTTGTAACGCAACCGGCAAATTGCTAGCTGCTAGTTCTTCCACACTTAATATGGGGTTACGCTTTCCAGGATGGCCAGGAACCCCACAAGAGCCGATTGATAGCTTGAGTTGACGACCAAAGTGCATAACAACCACACTAAGAATAAACCGCCACCAACAATTCCGGTAGGCTCACGTTCAACACCGATACCCAGTAGCAATTTGGGGCCGATAGATGCAGAAACACTGTCGTAGCCGCAGGTTTGAAGCACAGAGAATGTAGCTGATATCACAATACAACTGAGAAAACAAAAAGCCACATGGGTCGAGAAAATACTAGAAACACGCCTAACCATCGAGGTAACTCCTCACCACTCGGAACAAACCAAGGGGTTCTCTCCGTCCAGAAGCTCACACTTGGGTCCATATCAGGATAGAACCAAGTATATAAAGTATATGCTCCGATTGTAATGTTGGCAGTGCCGTTTCTAACGAGATTCGCAACTGGCATGTAATCGGATACGACATCAAAAAATTCAAGAGTCATGTTCATTCGCTTGACGATTTCCTTTATTATTCTAATTTCTAGTCCGTCGATGTATTTGGGTCCACTAAATTGCTCCTGTGGCCGTGAAATTGTGTAGGGAGGGAATTCATAAGTACTTCCAATAATTGTGCACCCTGAGAAGTAGTTGCGATGTCGACCAATATAATGTTCGGAATATTCTGGATGTCTAACTCCATCTCCAGACTTCCGATCGAGGGGCCATCGCAATCACGGCCTCCGCCAACAGGTTTCCACCAGAACACTTCCTGGCGCTGCTCGCCCACCCGCACTACGGCGGAGCGATACACTTTGTAGACCCACAGCTCCCTCAAGAGTCTCACAACGACGCCTCGTGTCTGCATTCGTTGAGAAGGACCAATCAGAACGTGCGGTACTCGCGCACTCCACGTGCAGTTCTGCTGCAACAAATGCAAAGTGTCGCGCAACTGCTGCATCGGTTGCTCATTTAGCAGGATCAGCACCAGGCCAGGGAGACGCGAGACCTCTGACCCCACTCAGAGGGATATCACATCTGCAGGAAAATGTCAACACTCCGCCAGACGACTGTAGCGAATAGAATAAGTTTTCAGTTTCAGAGTTCAAGTATGTCAAATTAGAATTTGTAATTCGAATTGTAGGTTGGTACACACTGGAGACAGTGTCCGATGGCATGACAACATGCGTTGGTTTAGTATTTACATGTGTAATTAGGGCTTTTGTAAAGGAATTCGCCCACGTAACTGTAGGAGACATATTCCCCGTTCCAATACCAATCTTTACAAAAATAAATGTCCACGGGAGATACATTTTAGAACTATTTAATACGTGGACCACAATAGTGCAAGTAATGAATGGCAAGAATAAGGAAGGTTTTAGTGTTTTCCTTCTTTTCAAGCTGACCGCTCTCATTAAAAACACATTTAATCAACGGGGAGAAGACATTGCGTGCTGGGAAAACGACAACTGCTGCTTCTGAGGAGTGGTCATTTTGAAGAGTGGTCGTAGGGAAAAACTGATCAAAAATGCAGTTGAATTAATGATGTATTTTGCTTACTCTTAAATTTCGAACACACAGGAATTTTATTTTCAAGTATTTATCTGAAAATAAGGTTTTTTCTTTATCGTTTTTTTAAATTTGGAGCCTTAAATTTTAATTTTGCCTTCCTGCAAATGTTGTGTGTACTGAGAAAACTACAGAAAGGTGCATCTTTTTACATTTTTTCCCCTTATATTGTGAAACCAACGCTCATTTAGAGGAAATAGCAATACCTGTTAAGATATCCTTATTTAAAAAATTAAAGTGCATTTGTGTACAACGTACACATGAAATACATTTTAGAACAATTTAATATCTGGACTACAAAAATTCAAGTAATGAATGTAAAGTATAAGGAAGGTTTTAGTTTTTTTCTTCGTTTCAAGCTGATCGCTCTCATTAAGAACATATTTCATCAACGGGGAGAAGACATTGCCTGCTGGGAATAACACAACTGCTGCTTCTGAAAAGTGGTCTATGAATGTAGGGAATACCTGTCTGTTCGAAAATGCAATTGAATTAATGATGTATTTTGCTTACTCTTAAATCTCGAACAAATGAATATTTTAAAGTATATATCTGATTATAAAATGTGTTTTTCTTTATTGTTTTCTTTTAATTTTGGAGCCTTAAATATGAATTTTATTTTGCCTTCTCTTAAATGTTACGTATACTGAGAAAACTACAAAAAGGTGCATCTTTTTACACTTTTCCCCTCTTATGATGAAAACTACGCTCTTTTAGTGAAATGTGTAATACCTCTTAACACAATACTCTTATTTAAAAATTTAAATTGTAATTAATATGTAATGAAATAATTATATACTTTAATCTGTCTCTGCTTCAACGTCAGATTCAGGCATATTTAATTCTGTGGTGACGGGGTAAAAGTTCTTAAGTCACTTTTTGGCAAAATTGGGTTAAGTACTGAAACTATACATTAAGTATCGATATTTTATTTCAGTAAAACGACCGAAGTCAAATGTTGCCTCCTTAAAGAGAAAACAACCTCAAAGTTCGCGTAGGAAATTTCGTTTCGCGTAGGAACAAGCGGTGACTCAATAATCTAACCTTTGTTTTCTCCAAACTGAGATTTTTGGCTTAAGAACTTTTACCCCGTGACCACAGAATTATGTCTAGGATCCGAATATCATAGTGTAATACAACTGTAATCTCCAATTGAAAGTTATATTTAAAAGATCTGTTACCACTATAACACACACTTGCTTTTCTTTATAAAAATAAAATTAGTTATGCTACAAAGCACATCTCTCGCATTGTTTGTAAATGCTACGCAATATTATACTACTACATAAACCAGCAAAAGTGTCTTCAATCAACAATTTTTTCCGCCCCGAGACCCGAACTCAAGTTCTGAGAGTTCGCGTGCCAGCATTCTTATCACTGCACTACACAAGCGCCGTATAGGTCGAGGCACAAACAGGTAAATATCCAATTCATTTAAAAAAACACCCAACAATCAAAATATTCGTTAGAATCTCGCAGAACCTCCAGTCTGTTCAGATCATCCAGAGAGATCAATATTGGAGAAAATCGTCTGAACAGTTTAGGCGCTACAGGACTGATAGCTGTTATGTTGATAGGTTGATTGACTGACAATGATTACGGGCCCGTAAATGGCTAAGGTTATTCTTCCCATAAGGGTAGTATATGTTTTGCTCGGGAGGTAGCAATGATTTCCCCCCTTGGATAGCTAAATCCGGCGTCTACTAGCGGGGGTTTTCGAATCAAGTACCCCCTACCAGGGGGCATCGCTCCAGCCGGGGCAAGCTCCCGACCGGTCTCCCGTAATGGGTGGAAGTGTGGTGCTTGTGTGATAGTGTGATGTTTGTAAGTAAAGGATAGTACAAGGAATGGGAAAAAAAGATTGCGCGCGGTTCGTTGGCCGTTGCCGTTTGGTAGGATACTGCCCCGGAATTCGGCTGTTGTTGATCAGAAAACCGCGAAAAGTTACCGATCAAAGCAGCCGAACGCTAGCATTCTCCTCGTGACAGAATTCGACATAGCTATCTGGCGAAAATAATGGGGGAAATATTGGTCGAAATATTGCCATTGTCAGGACACAAACCTAGGACCTCCGACTCAGTGGCACAACAATGGCATTAGTTGATGCTCTGTGCTACCTGCCCCCGGTCAGCCGCTAAGGATTCTAAGACGGTCCCATGAGTAGTGTATATATTGTATTTAAATTTAATATCTGTTGGCACATGGCCAGCAATAAATGATTCAAATTTGGCGCCGTTCGGGCAAATCAATTGTTACTAACAATCTTTGGCATTAATTACCAGCTCGGAGCTTACATTTTAAACGTACCGCGTTGGATTTACTTGAGGGAATATTTTCTCCCAAAATCCCCGCGCTAATTCTAAAGAAAGGAGTAGACTCACTTCTTTGGCGCCAGTTCAGCTGTTGGTAACTTGCTTTCCAGACCGCAAGATGGCAGCGCCTATTGGACACCTGGCAAGACGCTGTATTATTATCAGAATTCTTTGAAAAGTTTGGAGATTTCCGTTTCGACGCGACCCTAGCATTGTTGCAAAATTCAACACGCCACGACAGTGATGTCATAGCAGTTGTGTTCTCACATACGGAAGCAAGCAGGATGCATGTATTAAAAGTGCCGCAAAAAGTGGATTTAAACTCTAAGCAGTTGATATGAGAGCCTACAGTCAGCCGTTCAAAAATAGCACAATATTTCCCACAAAAATGGTGTTAAAAGTAATCACTTATTTTCTAAAGAAATTAATGCCAAAACTGTTTCTTTCCCGCGCCTAATACAGGTAAGCTTAACTATTTCTTCAATGATCACTGAATCTATTCATATAATGCTTCTAACCAGAGGAATCCATTGTATTTTTGTAGAGATCATTGTGAGAATTATTTGTAGAATTTATGTATCACATCCCTAGTACTCCATAGCTTTCCAGCACTTGATTTAAAGTTTTATGTCGCTGCCTTTACAAATTTGGTTGCCGGAAACACGGGAATCAATAAGTGAACGTGAAGTGTGATAGCCAAAATCTTGTGTTCTTAAAATTAAAATGGTGTTAAGTGTGTTGCAGGTGTAAGGTTATAGTGTAATACTAGTATAAGGTACCCTTCAAAATATTTTCTCGTTCGTTGACAACAGGCCACAAACCAGTGCCTTGTGTTAACACAAATAAGCATAAGATTTCAAAATTGCCCTCTCAGATAAGGAGAAAATTTCCTTTTAAAATGACTTTGAAGAAATATACTGTGTTGCGCTGGCAACCCATAGAATCTGCTTTAGCTAGAATAGAAGAGAGCTTAAAAATTACTCTCAGATCTTAGCAGGTCAAATATACAATGTTTTATTGAACGAATATCCAAATTCGGACTGATACAAAGGCAGAGGTTCAAGAGGCGATTAAACAAAAAGGATTAGAGGATTTAAACCCATCTTTTTGAAAGTAATGAAAGTCGTTTTATGGATAGAGACCGGAAAAATATGTAGTATAAAACATCAAAATATGTACATAATTATGTAATTAAAATAGTAAGAATATGTAATAAAATGTAAAATCGGATATAATATGTAATATTAAAATACACTAATAATAAAATACATTTAAGTAATACGAAATTAGATTTATAAAAACTGCTCACTTCACATCATACAATTTTCTCGTCAGTAGTAAAAGCTTCATCTATTGTAATCCAGGACCGTAGTTTAGCAGCCGGACTAATCGCAATAGAAGCCATCGCACAAACTGGCGAGATCTACGACTAGCAAACATACACTGTAACATCATCATCATCGAAGTGTTACACGTCCCATTGATCGCAAATATTTTTCTCCGAAATGAAGGTTACAGATCACAAAACGCGGTGTCAATGATGCTTTTGACACCCAGATTTCCCCAAAAATGTAGGAAAATGCTGATATTTAAAAAAATACATTTTTTGAAAAATATGGAATTAGAGAAGAAAATTGATAAAATATGAAAATATATTGTGAAAACGGCGAAATATGTAAAATATGTAATGTAGTACTAAATATGTAAAAATATGTAACGAAAAAATTCGATATTGTGTTAGGAGGGCTATGATTCGGCAAGATACAATTTTGAGAACGGTAAGTAGAAAGACAAAAAATATGTAATTACATAAAAATCCGGTCTCTTGTTATGGATATCAAAATCATTGTCTCTCTGCATCAGGTACTTTAACCGAAAGATTACATTGTACAAAACGCGAGCTTGCCTCATGTGAAGTTACCTACCTTCACAGGAAGCTATGATGAGTTCGCAAAATTTCGTGATATTTTTTTAACTGCAGTGGTGAATAACGATCGCTTAGCAATATTGAAAAATATATGCATCTGCTATCGCACTTGAAAGGAGAACCCTACAATTTAATGACACCTTTAAAGGTGTCAGGAGATAATTTTTAGAGAGTGTGGAATTGCTAGTTAAAACGTTTTCCACAAATAAAACGTAATATCATCGTCTCTTAAAACCATTTATTTTTCAAACTACCCGAATTGGAGTGGTTTGAAATCATAGCTGCAGCATTTAATATTGTTAAATTAGACTTGAAAACCAGAGAATCGTGGTATCTTGCCCTCAGCTCTGCAAAAAAGATGGCAGGTTTACAAGAGTTATTAGACTTTCTAAATCAAAGGGCAAATGCCTCAAGTTCAATGAGGACTTATTTCAAGACCACAATCCAATTTTGTTGCAGTTGGAAAGCCTCATCAACCCTCTAGCAAGCCAAAAGTGTTCAGTGTTAAAGTGTCTGATTCCGTGCAGTGCATTTTGTGCCCAGAGATATCATCCACTCTACAAATGTACACACTTCAACAGTTAAGTGTCTGAGATCGCTTGTCGTGTCGCTCGTGTGTCGACAAAACTCCTTGTGCATGAATTGTTTATTAAGGAATCGCAGCCACCCATGTAGCAAAAGGCCTGCAGAGAATGTTATCAAAAACATAATTCCTCTTTATACCCAAATTATAAAAAAAATAAAAAATTTCTCCGTTACTAAGTCAGCGGTTCTATCAAAACATCAAAGTCAATTTAGTACTTCACCTCAATGTACAGCAGAAGAGCCCCCCATAGCAGGAGAAGAATGTTGAATAGGTAAGGAAGAGACTGAGAGAGCTTTAACACATTTGGCCTGTAGTGGCGGCAAAAGAAATTCAATGCGTTGCTACTTACAGCTGTAATTTTTGTTAGAGATAAGCAGGGGAAAGATGTCCCAGCCAGAGCACTGTTAGACTCGGGGAGTGAAATAATGTTTTATAAGAGAAGCTCTTGTGCTATTGCTAAGTATCTCTAGATCAAAATGTAATTTTGCAATTCATGCATTAAATTATCTAAAATCAGGAGCAAATGGGAAGGTTAATCTAACCCATCAAATCTCGATTCAATGATTGGCAAATTGCTGTCCAGTGTCTAATTGTTCCATCAATTTCATCCAAAATACCCCCAAACCTCAATAGATGGGGCAAAAATTAAATTTCCCTCACATCTTAAATTAGCTGTGATGAGACTTTCCATTTATCCAACAAAAGTGGATATATTATTAAACTCTTTCTGTATTCTTTCAAGTTTTTCGAAGCCAAAATTTCACTGCCTAGTGACAGTCCTGTCATCTTTGACACTGAGTTAGGAGCTGTCATAGCTGGGTAATTTTCCAAAAAGTGAAATTGAGGAATGCTCTGAACCAACTGTTTTTTTCTGCTTGAGGAACACTGCACAAGCTGCACTGTTCAGTAATGTAGAATCTGATATGCAAAATATATTGGGAAGGGATTATGAGAACGAGGCATCTTTTTCAACTGTAGAGAAATCGATTCATCCGGCTGAGGTTAATTTGTTAGCAACATCGCGAATGATGCATTCTGCAAATTTTTCTGTGACATTACTTTTTGAAAAGGATCCCTCGGTGTTGGGGAAATCATATTACATTGCGAAGCAATTCATGTCGTCGTTAGAACAGCGTTTTCAAAGGGATGAGAAACTCAGAAGAGACTATGTTGCATTTATGAGAGAATATATCTCCGTTGGCCATGCTGAGGAATGCAAGGCAACAAAGGGTGAAATAAGCAATTATATTTCTAAGTAAGCATTTTTGGGTACAAAATACTTCTTCATTCACCACTAACTGAGAATTGTATTTCATGCGTCAGTAAAAGCCACTTCTGGCCAAAGCCTCAACGAGATCCTGTGGAGCGGGCCAAAAGTGCAGCCAGAATGAATTGATATTCTTTTAAGTTTTAGAATTTTCAAATGCGCCTTTGCTACTGATATAGAGAAAATGTATCGTATGATTAGACTAAATGATGAGAACACTGCTTATCAAAAAATTCTATAAAGAGAGCATTCTTCAGCTCCTCTAGAAGGTTACAAATTACAAACTGTCACGTATGGCCTCACTTCTTCAGCCTTTTAGCCACACGGTGTTTGAAACAGATTGGTATTGATAATGAAATTACCTCTCCAGAAGCTGCCACCGCTATTAAAAATTCCTTTTATGTAGATGACTTATTGTATGGAGGAGAATCTGAACTTGAAGTAATTCAATTATTCAAACAGATCTCAGATCTGCTCTTAGAAGCTAATTTCAAATTAACAAAGATTAGAAACAATGCTGAATCTATGATAAATACTTTGCTTGGTGAATCCCCTGGGTAGGATCTTGTCGCATTGACTTCGGACAATTCAAGTAAAGTACTCGGTCTTTTCTGTCATACAGGAAGTGACACATTACATTTAGCTCACAATATTCAAACGCTACCTCTTACCGACAACACCACGTGGACCAAGAGAAAAGTTTTACTTGTAATAGCATCTCTTTATGATCCTTTTGGTCTAGTCACACCTGTGACAATAAGATTCAAATATTTTTAGTCACTTTGGCAAGAAAAGTTGGTTTGTCTAACATCAGACTTGTCTATCAGTGGGAAAGTCTGCTTACAGAGGTACCTTTATTAACCATATTGATTTTTCCTAGAAGGGTGACAGTCGATGGAGCCAGAAGTATAATTCTGGCTGAATTTTCTAACGCATCGTCAAGACCCTACGGCGCTTGCGTTTTCTTGGTTTCTGTAAATCCGCAAAGTGGACAAGTGAGTTGTCTGATAGCATGGAAATCAAAGCTTTGCACCTCTAGCTGGCGCCACGATTCCTCGTCTTGAATTATGTGGCGGAGTTTTACTAGCTAAGTTCATGAAGGAAGTTCTCGGGGCTTTGTTTCTAGTTTGTAATATAATCTCTGTACATTTATTTACAGACAGCATCCGATAAAATATGCTCCAAATAAACTTGATGCCTTCATTTCTAATAGACGTGCAGTAATTAGGCAGTGTTCCCAGGTGGAGGATTGGTCACATATCTCGTCTAAAGAAAACCCGACTGATCTTATTTCATGAGGAGTCACTGCCAGGAAACTAGCTGCTAGTGACAGATGGTTTAGTGGTCCAGAATGGATGGCCAAGCCGATTTCTAAGTGGAACACTCTGCCTGAGTTCGCTGAAGGTGGTAATGAACAGTTAATACTTCATTTACAAACTTTTCTCACTACTCCTCGTGCTGAGGAGAAATGCTTTGTCTTTGAGCTTATTAATAAGTTCAACTCTTATCATAAACTGCTGAGGATAACTGCCTGTGATTCATATATCAATGTAGGTGCCGGCCCTATATCTACAAATGAGTTAAGAAAGTCCCTTCAATTGATTGTGAAATGTATTCAGAGATAATTCTTTTCTGCTGAATATGGCGGCCTTTTCAATAAAAGAGAAATCGCTAAAAATTTGAAAATTTTGAATCTTCATCCTTTTTAGACAAGGATGGTCCCATTCGAGTCGGTGGTAGGTTTGGGCAGTCTTTGTTGCCTCAAGAGGTAAAATACCAAATTATTCTCCCTCGAGAACATGCATTAACAAGAACTCCTATTACCATGATTCACATAAATTATTTACATACTGGTTGCCAATTGACTCTGGCAGTTGCTAGACAAAGATTTTGGATTCCTTCAATTCGCAGACTAGTGAATAGTGTAATCCATCATTGTTTACCTTGCAACAGATGGCGGGCAAAGCCACTTTCACAAACCATGAGTGCACTTCCTTCTTCAAGGATTGTACAATGGAAGCCATGGAAGTTTACCTCAGTATACTGCGGCCCCTTTCTGACAAAACCAGTCATTGGTAGATGCAGGGCTCGTTGTAAATCGTGGATTGTAATATTTGTGTGTCATGTCACAAAAGCTGTCCACCTCGATATTGTCGAGAATTTAACCACAAATTAGTTTATAGCTGCTATAAACAAATTTGGGTCTCGAAGGGAATACCCCAGAGCAGGGGCGCCTCGTCCTAAGGGGCCTAATGGTAAGAAGGCTATTAAATATTATTTGGAAATTCTGATCTAAAATTATTTCTCCTCACTACAAGCTCGTACTAAGTGGAAATCTGTTTCTCCAAACTTGAAAGAAGATGATTTAGTCATTCTGGTTTAAGATTCTCCTCCACCTCTGTGGGAAGTAGGAGTGGTCATTCAGCATCTCCCAGATGCTGCAGGTAGGGTTCGAACCGTACAGGTCATAACAGCGTCTGATATCGACCAGTACAAAGGTATGTATTTTACCGAAGAAGCTTTAACACTGATTCAATCGATCCCTCAGGGGGTATATTTTCTTCAATCATTTGAAGTTTTATTTCATTGCCTTTACATGAACGACATAAGTTTTACAAATCGAATCACAAAGTTGAAAAAAATGTTTAAAATTTGCAAAATGGAAAAGCACGTACTACAGAGACGCCCGCTTTACATATACATGTTGATTGTATATATGAGTAGAAGTGCTTCAAATGATTTTCATTAGTTTTTCAAATTCTCAATAGTTTTCAGCAACAACACATTCATGAAATTAAAATCCCCGCCTGGGTTTCGAGCCCGGTTTCTTTTCTTCCGAAGCGCTTAATCCGTAGACGTCTTAACTAGTTTGGCTATCGTGTCGGATACGGGCTGTATTCTTCTATTTTAGTCAAGAGGTGATTGTATCAGTTCTAGCATTAGGCAGCCGAGAAATTGAGAAAATGTGGAAAAAAAAATTTGGGGTTAGAAAGGAAGGCAGTCGCGAAGAGAATAAGGCCTACCCGAAAAGCTAATCCAGACTAAAAAGATTAGAAAACTAACTAGTTCGCAAAAGTCTGTGCCATTCTATAGAACTACTAGTTTATTTAGTCACCATACGCTATTACATACGAGGAGAAACTTTAATGAAAACATTTCGTGTGGGATTTCAGAAAATAATATTTTTAGACATTGCATTTCAGCCACTAACTAAGTGAAATCAGCTAGTGCTGTCACAAAATTGTGACATTTTTAAGGAGCTGATTTTTACAAGCTGACTTTGTTTAAAGCAAAAATCGCAATCTCCAATTTTGTAGTTATGAAAATGTTCACTTTTTGGCATTTCGAAAATACAGAGCAATTGCCAAAAATGTAACTAGCACCATATTTTTTACCTTCCCTTATTGCATATTAATAGAAAAAATAGAGAAAATAATAGGGAAAATTAAAGAAAAAAGGAGTGGTTTTGAAATGTTTTGGAGAAATTGAATCAATTTTAGGCACTAATTAAGCGAAATGAGCTCGTTTCCCCCAAAAAACTTTACATGACCTTTTTTAAAGGGCTGTTATTTCACAGCAGACTTTGTTTAAAGCTTTCTCCAAATTCGTGTTTTTCAAATGTACAGTTTTTGGCATTTTCGAAAAATCGGAGCATTGGTCTAAAATTAGAACTAGCATTTTTTTACTGTCTCTTATTACATGTGAGGAGCAAATTTAAAGAATAAATTATGAGCAGTTTTTGAGAAAACATTGCACGGAAATTAATCATATTTTCGAAAACTTTTTTTCGAAAGCATGTTCTAATAGTTATAACGCGTAGGCAGTGCCACTCCCCTCCAAAGACATAGAATATACTACATAGAGTGGCTGAACGTTTGATTTCTCTGCTCCCGACTTATGGTTCCTGTCTTATGACTTGAATGTGTCGTCGCCGACACTGTAAACTATTTTATAAGTATCTTCATGTATAGATATTTTCTTTCATATTTCATTTCGTTCATACGTAACTTTGTTCAAAAATGGTCTTACAATATCTGGCATCGGACTTACCAATGAATCGTAGTAGCAGATAATGTTATACTCGCCTTCAAAAATTCCCAATATCCAATGGCCTAGTATGTTACCTTCATATGGGAAATAAACTTGTAATATTGCAGTTTAAAGATTACAATTGTAAGAAATACTTGAAGGCATTGAAGATGCGAATAGTTAAAATTTAGCCAAGCTACACTATTTAACGATTCTTGCTAGTATGCACAATAATGCACAAAGATCACCTGTAAGTTGTTCCTTCCACAAAATCATCTACAACTACATTAAATGTAGTTGTAAATGATTAAGTAAATTCTTTCCCGCATTTGCTTAACACTTCCATATTTTTTCACCATAATTTTTGAAGAGATTAAAACTTCTCAAACCCAGTCTAATTTGTGTTCACTTCCACTTTTGCAATTGCCCTAGCGTTTCGTATGCGTATCTAAATAAATATTAAAAGACATCTGTTTTGTATGTTTTTGCTAATAAAGTAATAGTTAAGTTTAATATGTAATATAAGTAAATGTGGGAAAAGCGAGATCCTCAAAGCGGAGACCGCGGTCCCTCAGGGCTCCGTTCTCTCTCCGCTGCTGTTCTCGCTACATGTCAATGACATACCACATATGCCGCGAATAAAACTATTTATTAAGATATTTCTCTTATCGTTATTTTAAAAAAATTCTATCTGTTTTTACAATCTCCCTCTCTCTCTCTCTCTCTCTCTCTAATTTCTTTCATACTGTTAGTAATATCGTCTTAAAAATTTTCTAAAGTTTTTAACAAGGTGCATTCTTTTGACTTGTGTATATATCTTACACCGTGTGTATATTAATTGTTTGTAATTCTTCTGTTTTGCACTTTTCAATTGTTTTATTTATTATAATTATTTGTCACCTGATGATGAAAACTGTTTCTGAAACGTTGTGTGAAATTTGTATTCTTTTTAACATATAGAGCTGTTATTTAAAACATTTGTCTTGTAAATGATGAACCAAACTGATTGATATATATTAGAAATATAGACAGAAACGAAAAATATTAATAAGACTATTCTCTACGCTGACGACATAGCCTTCCTAGCAAGAGGAATGAATCTAGACCACAAACTTAAAATACTACAAAAACCGATGAACCTAACGTAGAAGTGGGTGGAAGAAAACCAATTGACTTTTTCAGAAGAAAAGTTTCAGGCAAACTGTTATACTCGTCGCAAACACTAATACACAAAGCGGTTCACATCTCCAAAACAAATTACACTACAAACACAAAAACTGAAGTGGGCACCTAGCAACTTACCAAGGCGTCACTTTTGATCGAATGATGCGCTGGCATTTACATGTCAGGAGAATTCGATCAAAACTTCAGCAAAGAGTTCGATTCTTACAACCTCTTTTGACGGAACCTACACTCCCCTTGGAACTTCGCCTGGCACTCTATAAGCGTGTTGCCGGCTTGTAGCCACCTATGCCGCAGCGACGTGGTGGACTACAGCACAGAAGTACAAGGATACACTTGAACTAGTTCAGAACAGAGTTCTGATACTCATAGCGCACCTTCCGTTTCGGAAATGGCTGAAAGTTCTCAGGAAGGAACCTGATATCGAGTCCTTCACTCAATGCTTGAGAAAGCTATCTTAACGAAGCCTATCAAACATTACAAACCAGAGAAGCACCGGTGACGCTTAAACAACTAGCTTGACATGTCGTTACTATAGAACAAAAACGACAAGCACTATCCTCGGATATTTTGAGAGCATAATGCAACACAAAAACAAGATTTTCTCAAAAACGGCTCCAATTCTTTTTTCTTTAAAATTCTCGTAGGGATAGTGCTAAATGTACCCTATGAGATGACATGAACTCCATATCGCCCTATTCCATTGTTTTTTGAAAAATTGCAAAAATGTAATTTTTTGATTTGTATCTCACGTCGTTAATATTTACATTAGCATTATATTAATATTAATTAATATTATAAATATATTATAAAAAATATTATAAATATATTATAATTATATTATAATATATATTTATATATATTGCAACTACCCTCGCGTCTTCGGTTGGGCGCCTCAGACGGGTAGCCGGCCCGCTCAGTCGACAGATTACCTGAAACGGCGGAGATGGAGGAAGCCGGTGGCCTAGGTTGAATGAGAAGTCAAACATGTGAATTTAGAACAAGTTGAATTTATTCATTAACAAAAGAAAACGCTAATGGTCTGGTGATGATAACTCTGGCGAGCATGCCCCCAAAATCGAAATAAAACAAAAAAATGAAATGTCATGCACATAAGAGAACAAAAAATTACAAAGTGATTACAATCAGATGAAACTCTTCTTCGCGCGCGAATTCCCGCTTGACGGCCATGCGCGGCCGGGAACTCCTCTTCGTCGCCCGGTCGAGAGGAAGTCAACACTGATTGTCTGATGTACTGTTCACACCTCTCGATCGCATGTACGACATAAGACACTCAGACAGAAAATACCTCTGTTAGGCGGCCTGTGCCACCCACTGAAGTTGAACGACCTCAGGTCAGCTGGCAGTTCGGCTGGCGAGGTTCGTGGCGGGCGAGGGGCGCCGCTCGGAAAATGTAGGTCAGATCAGGTACTTGCGAGGGTAGCGGCCAAGGCGGCCGGAACACAAAAGCGCCGTCTGCTCGCTGCGGTGAATGGGTCAGCACAGTTCATTCACTGACACGGTCGGTTCATTCCCGGTCGATCTCACAATACTTTGATACTAATGAGCCCGTGAATTATCGCACAAATTCACAAAGGAAAAGAGAGTCTCGAGTTCGCACGTAAATCGGACGTAATATAATACGAATTGCTGTCAAATGTTCATAATACTGTTCTGCGGCCTGCGTTCGTCACAGAAGTCTTGTACCCAAACTCTACAAGAAACTTAATAATTTTTTTTAAGTCCATCGAACCGAACGCCACAACAGAATATAACAGGTTCCCCCCTGCGGCCGCCACTTGCGTCCGATTCTGAACACGGCTCCCAAGCTTCTCTTTTGTGCCTCGTCACTCCAAGTTTTAGGAAACCTCGTTCCCCCCACCAAAATTATCCCTGTGACTCTGGAATATTCTAGAACAAACCCGAATTCTGGCTGCTATTGGCGAAAGGGTACTGCGCATTAGATATTTTCTGCCCAATCAGAGGATGTTTTCGAGGCCGAGAAAAGAGTGAGAGAGGGGCTGGTTATCGCTCCCTCTCGCTTTAATTTTGCGTCGAAAAGGGGCAGTTATTAACGACCGGGGGGGTGTGAGGGGCTAGGAATCTCTAGGGAGGTTGACGGAAGAGTTCCAGGCGTCGTGGAAAAATACTGAAGGGGTCGTGTGCGGAGCGGCCACCCAGAGTTGGGGCACACGTGTCCGTGACAAATTAGGGAGCGAAGGGTGCCGACACCGTGGCGCCTCGCCTGGCCCTCGGGTCGCCTCCGTGGCGCCTCGCATCTCTCGCGTCGCCGCCTGCGTGGAGTTATTTTGCGGCAGAATAAACTTGAATTTATTCGGTATCACTACATTGGCCTCCCTTCCCGCAGTAGAGATATGCATCGTGTTTTAAAATTCGTAAGGCGTGGTGAGAAGTTTTGAAACCTGAGATGCTTATCTCGTCAAAAAAATTTAAAAAAGTGGTACCGAATTCTAACGACTAATTTCTGTGATAACAATTACATAAAAGGTCTTATTCAAATAGTTACCCTTAAATTAAACTCACTAACCCTAATAATGATGGAGTAATAAAATAAACTAATAAACTACAAGAAAATCTGAATTCCCTAATCTACGGTTACAAATATTATTTCTTAAACAGTGAAGGCACGGCTATCACGAACTACTCGGTAAGCTGTACAGTTCTGGCGAGTTTATTTTAGAGATTAATAAAGTTTGGAATTAAGTTTTCATTCTCTCATTTGATTGGTAGAAAGGCATTCTAATAGTCGCCTTAAATGACAAAGATGTTCCTGAAAATTTCGAGATGAAATCACAAGGTCGTCAATATAAGGCGTAACGAAGCGTTTGAGTTCGTCACCTAATTTTTCATCTAAGCATCGAATGAAGGCTGCGCCACTGTTCTTTAGGCCGAAAGGCATCCGCTTCCAGACATAAGTGAGGCCGTTGTAAAGGAATCCTGTAAATTTTCTGTCGTCTGGGTGAATAGCAATTTGCCAGTACGAACTAGAAAAATCCAAAGCTGAGAAGATTTTTGTTTGGTTAAACTTCCAAAGAATATCATCAATATTCTGCGGCGCCTCATTTTCTGGAACGGTCACTTCATTAATTCTGCGAGCGTCTAAACAAATTCTGACCCCTCCGTCTTTCTTTTTACAACGACAATCGGATTTAGATAGGCGGTCACTGATCTCTCGATGATGCCCTCGTCAATCATTTTTCTGACGGTCTCATCAACTTTCCCCCTTAAAGCTTGTGGAATAGGATAGTTTTTCATCTTAAACGGCGAGTCATCGGTAACCCTAATTCGAAAACAAAAGTCTTTAATGGGATGAACGGGGCGACCGAAGACATGTAAATAATCAAGTAGCACTGTCTGCAACTGGGAGCGTTCATCATAGTTCAAAAAATCACATTTTTGCACATTTTGCAAATAATCCCCTTCGTCGTTTCCCCCCTTCCCAAGTTGCACTAGAAATGCTAAGATCAATCCTATCTTCCCCGTCATCTTGAATAATAATTTCTTTACCGGCACCGAAACTCATAACATTTCTGGAAAAATCTATTATTCCACCGTTTTCTCTTAAAAAATCAACCCCCAAAATAACATCATGATTAAGATCTTCAATTACTAGACAGGGCACATCAAACAACATATCTCCTATATTAATTGAAATCAGGACCTGCATTGAAATTGGCTTGCTTCGTTTTCTCCCAACCCCTATGACATAGCATCTGACGGTAGGTAATGTCGGTACTGGAATCCGCTCGCTTATAAGTCGCGCATAAAATTTCTTTGACACAGCACTAATTTCACTACCAGTATCAATAAGAGCTTGGACACATAAATTTCCCATAAAGGATTCAATAATAGGGCATTTTCTGGCACGTTCTTTGATAGTCACATCCTCGTCTTCGTTTAAAAATCAAAAAAGGCATAATTCACTGATATGATCGCAATGAAATGGTATCTCTAAAGAAACTCGGTCGTCTCACCCAGATACCGAGACAGCTGGGAACACGTTTCTAATTTGTTGAAGCCGGCCGGGATGGAATTTTGCCGTCCATCTCTCTCATCGCGATGTCCACGGTTCTCACGGGATTCGGGCGGCGCTCGCCGATCATTCTGCCTCGTTCCCTCCGGCCCTATTATCTCTATGCCACTGCGGCCTGCCTTGGTAGTTTCCGTCGGGCCTGCGATTTCTGTCGCGGTTCTCATTGTGATAGTTGTCCCGCGTTCTATCAAATTGTGCCAACAGTTCTTGGAAACGTTCTAAATCTCTACACTCCACGCTGTTGACCAATATTCTGTACATTACGTTGGGAAATGAGCTGTCAGTAACCAGATGATTTTTTCGGTCGTTTGCCTGCGGGTCACACAGCTTGATGGCGGAGATTTTCTCCATGGCGTAGTCTAAGTAGGACTGCCCGTGGCGGTTTTCCCATCGCGATTCTAAAATCTTCCGCTCGAACTCATATCTCCGTTGTTCGCCCCTAGTATCGATTCAGAAACTTCTCTCCGAAACTCTTCATAATTTTGAGGGAAAGGGTTTAAAGCGGAAATCCAATAAGATGCATTGCCTTTCAACAATTCTTGCATAAATTTAGCCTTCAAGTGTGGAAGGTACTGTCGCCTTCGTGAGATTCATGTAATTTTCCGTCCCGGTCAAGGAAAAACTTTGGGAATTTTCATCGGGGTTTCCGGAAAAATACAGGTTTTGCGGTGTGAGCCCATGAGAAGCGAAGGCCTGAGCCACCAGAATTCGGATTTGGGTAATTCTCGCGTTCCTTTTCAATTTCCTCCTTTACCAATTCTAGGACAGTACGATCAATTCCCTTTTTAATTTAGCTTCTCTCTCCCTGATGTTTTCCTCACTAATATTGCCTACTTGCGCGAACTTTTCGTGTATATGCGACACTTCTGAATGGAGTTTCTGTCCGATTTTATTAAATTTTTCGCCCATTTCCTGCTTAACTTCAATGATCTTTTCAGTAACCGACTCACAGCACGCTTCTACTTGTCGTCGCATGCCTGTAATTTGGTCTGAATTTCGGTTTTAAAAATTTTGAAATTTTCGGTAGTTTCCGCTTGTGCCCTTCCCAACTCCTGACTGAGTTTTTCTACATTCCCCTCTATTTCCCCGCATCTGCCTTCGACCTGATTCTTTAAAATCCCTATTTCATGGTTAAGTTTTTGCTCGAGACTTTCTAATTTATTTGCTTGGGCTTCCAAATGGCTTTCGATTCGGTTAAATCTGTCCTCACACTTGCTCTCATGTGCTGTGAACCGTTCATCTAACATTCCTGTAATTTGGCAGCGTTATTTGAGATTTTCTCCTCTAATTTTGCGAGCATTATTTGAGATTTTCTCCTCTAATTTCGCGGCATTATGCTTGCAATTTTCTCCTCTAATTTTGCGACATTGCTATCTGACTGGTCTTTAATTTCTTTCAATTTAGCGGCGTTGTCTGAAAATTTCTCCTCAAATTTGGCAACAGTGTTATCTGAAATTTCTCTCATAACGCGCAAGATCTCACTTAAGGTGGGACCTTGCGTCGACGGCTCCTCAAAACTGTCTTCACCCGTCACGTCAATACCTGATTCGTCCTGCATTTTTACAATGTTACGCGGTTTCACTTGTTTTAGTACGCGCACACGGTATTCACACAACACAACACACACAAGACAATGACACTTACAAGGAAAACACAGTACAAAATGACATCCTCAACAGACCATAAGTTATTAACTTCTCTACACCGTGCTTCCATCCATCATCTTAATAATTTAAACAATTTAATAATTTAGGCAGAGAAATCTCAGGGCGCTTATCTGGGATATTAAAAAATGAAAAATTACGATTATTTCGCGTTAAATCGAGCCCCACGGTGGGAAAGCCAATTGCAACTACCCTCGCGTCTTCGGTTGGGCGCCTCAGACGGGTAGCCGGCCCGCTCAGTCGACAGATTACCTGAAACGGCGGAGATGGAGGAAGCCGGTGGCCTAGGTTGAATGAGAAGTCAAACATGTGAATTTAGAACAAGTTGAATTTATTCATTAACAAAAGAAAACGCTAATGGTCTGGTGATGATAACTCTGGCGAGCATGCCCCCAAAATCCGAATAAAACAAAAAATGAAATGTCATGCACATAAGAGAACAAAAAATTACAAAGTGGATTACAATCGATGA